>JBBPJJ010000818.1:0-14064 GCA_038088635.1 Veloboletus limbatus
TTGCGAACGATCGCAAACAATGTCCAAGTCTGATGGATGTGAAACGAAACGAATGTCATAAGTCAAAGGCCATCAATCAAAGTCAAGAGGTCATGTGGTACGAAGCATCATAATGAGCGGAACGGAATGGGATTGCAGAGCGCCTTGGGAGTTTGGAAGAGGATGGAATGACGGAACCGCATTGCGGAGCAACGGAGTTCGGTTGCAGAGTTTGGGATATGACAGAGAGAGAGATGAATGGCTCTGAGAATCTGTTGTTAGCTTCCGTCCACTTGACGTAGAAGCTGATAGTTTCCGCTGATGGTTCCGAGGCAATGCTCGGGCAGTTGATGCTCTTGATCCAAGAGCCGCTGGTCGCCAAAATGACACTCTCCATCCTTGGCCACCAGGTGCTGTAGTTGGCACTGGTGAAGACCGGGATGTTGTAGGAGGAGGACGATGTAGACAAAGACATCTAGGGTTGAGCAATTAGTAAAATGAAATGTCAAAGGTTCCAGGATGGAACGATGACAAGGGTTTACCATAGGCGCTCCCTGGTTGCAGTGTGTAACATGCAGCCATCATCTTCATGCCGCATTGTAAATGACGCTGGCATGTTGGCCTCATTGCCGAGCTCATTGCGCGTCATATGTAACAATGCAGCAAGGGCTCCAGGTAAGTCACTTAGCAGCTCCAGGTACAGCGATTCCTTGTGCTCCCTTCACGCTTAGCGGGGCTCATAACCTGTTTTACAACACAGAACGCAGAGGCAATTTGGTTACTCACATTGTTGAGGTGTTGAAGCTGAAACAGTTTGAGGCAGACGATGGTTGTGGTTGTAGAACGAGAGTGTTATTAGAACTCAGATGCTGAGTTCGAAGTTTATATACATGTCAAAGTAATGATTATATAATATGTTAGATAATATACACTACGAATGAATAAGGAAATAGGAGCAAAGGCAGCTAAAAGATAGCATGTTCAACAAGTGATAGCAGGATAGTAGAGGCGGCTGCAGACAGGACTTTGCAAAACTCAATGACCGACAGATATTGCAAGATGGAGGGGGGAAGAGTATTTTGCAAGATGGAGCAGGAGCTGGATAATAGGGCAGCATTGATGGATACTTATTGCAACATGGAGGGTGGCAGTGTATTTTGCAAGACAAAGTGGGAGCGGAATAGTAGAGGCGGCAGTAGAGACTGAGAAAACATTGCAATATGACAGGTGGTGTCTTGGGTGTATTTGCTGTGTAACACATTATACTTATTCTTGCAATATGTTGTAACAATATGTAACTATAGTAAGTTTTGCAACACATGTCCAGGATTTTGTCATATGCCATACACCGCTCCCATTGCCATTCCGACCACTCTGACCACTCCTACTGTGATCCTGACCACTCCTACTGCAATTCCGACCACTCCTATCACAACTCCTGCAACTCCTACAACTCCTGTCGCATTTCCACGACTCCTGTCGCATTTCCATGACTCCTATCGCATTTCCGCAACTCCGACCACTTCCTAGCACAACTCCAAGTGGTATTCCGACTCCTAGTGGAACTCCGACCAACTCCTAGTGGGAACTCCTTGCGGAATTCCTACTCTGAACAAAACACCATTTCGTGCGATTTCGTCTTCGTTTCTTCTCGTTTCAGTGTGACACCATTTCATATTTGTCATTCATCAGTTCCTTGACCTATTTCACCTTCATCAGGCATATTGACATTGTTTCTGATCATTTCTGATCTGATGTCTACTTTGACATTCCGTTCCGATCATTTGATTTCTGTTCCGTCTTTCTCCGATTCTGCTGTCGGTTTCACATTACCAAGATGGTAACCACCTTCCTTATATATACCCATAGTCACCGTCATGTAAACTATCCTCGATATCGACTAAGACCAACTCTGGTTTCTTGTCGTCGCGTCTTCTGTTCCTTTCGTGCAAATCCAGGACAACCCCGACTGACCAGCAAGGGCGCAGCACTCCGCTCCGAGTCACTGAAGCCAAGTCCTGCCCTCCAACAAATTCTTGCACTCCGGAATCGCACCTGAATTGACCGGAGTTGACCCAGCCTTAACAGATTTGGTGTTTGCATTGCAACATGGCAAACCACTTCCTCCACTGACATCAGCACAAATGGAGTTGTGCAATTTGTCCTTTTCAGAGTTATTGTGAGCATCTTTTATGCCCCTGTTGAACGTGCTGTTACTCAGCTGCCTTCGCTCCTATTTCTATTCTATTTCTTTACTTAGAGTAGCTTATATAATCGTACATCACATGTCACTATATAAGATTCGAACTCAACGTCTGAGTTCTAATAACACTTGTTCCACAATCACCATCATCTGCCTTAACACTGTTTAGCCTCAACACCTCAACAATGTGAGTAACCTAAATCGCCTCTGCGTTCTGTGTTGTCAAACAGGTTATGAGCCCCACTAAGCGCGAAGGGAGCGCAAGCAATCGCTGCACCTGGAGCTGCTAAGCGACTTGCCTGAAGCCTTTGCTGCGTCGTTCTACACGATGCGCAATGAGCTTGGCAATGAGGCCAACATGCCAGCGTCGTTCAATGATGTGACATGGATGATGGCTGCACGTCATATGCTGCAACCAGGGAGTGCCTAAGGTGAACCCTTGTCATCGTTTCTTCTGGAACCTTTGACGTTTCATCATACTAATTGCTTTAACCCTAGACTATGTCTTTGTCTACCATCACCAACTACCAGATCCCCATATTCACCAGTGCCAACTATAGCACGTGGTGGCCCAGGATGGAGAGCACTATTCTGGCGACCGGTGGCTCATGGATCAAGACCATCAGGTGCCCTCTCATCGATTCCAACAGCGACAGCAAGGCTATCTCGCAATTCATCAAGTGGACTGAGAACAACAACAAGATCTTGGGAACAATTCGACTTTCTCTCTCGCTGACCCTCCTCCAAAAATATATTACGGAAACCCACACATTCACCCTCCTTGAGACCATCAAGACCGACTATGGGACTCTAGGACTACCTCAGATCTTCGCAGACTTTAAAGCCATGATGGACGGTACTATCCCCACCTCGGGGAACCCTACAGCGTCCTTCGCCAAGTTCCAGACGCTTTTCACATGGCTGGAAACCAACAAGTACCCCATCCCTGAAAACCTCCAGGCAATGATCCTTCTGTCCAAGCTCCCCCCCTCGATGGACGTGATTGTGCAATTACTTGTGCAAAAACAGGATTCCAAGGGGACATTTGTCCCACTATCCGTCAAAGGCATCATCTCATCCGTGACTCTTGTGTGGGAGTCAAAGAATATGGGAGGCAAAGGTAAGGCACCAGAGCAGGCACAAAAGATCTCCACTGTCAAGCAGAAGCCCGAGAACCCCTCTTTCTAGGGTCAGCAATCTAAACCCCCTGCAGCACCTCAGCAGCAGCAGCAGGGGGATAACGCTGACGTTGAAAAGAAGAAGACCAAACATGGCAAGCGGGGAGGCAAGCAGCAGCAGGAGAAGCGGAATGCACTCCAGTTCGTCGAGCACAGCTCCGAATCTGGCAGCAGCGACTACTTCGCCTCAACTGCTATCGTCCCCTCCGTTCCTGCCGTCCTCACTCCTGCCGTCGTTGACCCTCGCGCGAGCACTCACAGAAGTGCTCAACAATACCAAGGTCAGGGTGGTCCTGCTGTATTTGCGCAGACCAAAGAAGCATTTGCGTTTCCTCATCAGCTGAACATCCACCCGTCATGCGAGACTATTCAGTCAATTGATACGGCTCTTCCACTTCTCCAACGGCTGGACTTCTCATTGCCACCTCCTGCGTCGTCCCCTGTTCTGTCCACTTCAGCAACACCGCTTGTCACTCTTCCTCAATCGGCACCTGTTGTGCCTCCGCCCCCCTCTCCTCCTCTCTCCCCCGTGCAGTATAACTGCGTGTTTACAGAAGAGGATATTGATGAACTGGAGCATCCCTGCAAGCGATCAAGGCGCTGGATCAGCCACATAGCTGACTCTTGGGATGCTGATGACATCGTCGACCTTTATGGGTCCGAAGTCGATATGTTCATGGAGGAAAGGTTTGTCTCTTTCCCGATGATTACAATCGCACAATCCTCACGCTCCGCTTCTTACACAGCGTCAAGTAGCGTAGAGGATATACTGTACCTAATGCAATGGACATTACCTGCACGCATGGTTCTCAGTCCAAGTGTGATCATTGTGATAAGAACAAACTTTGGATTCTTGATTCCGGTGCTTCCATGCACTTCACTCCTGAACGATCCGACTTCAGTGATTACACATCGCTTGGGAAGAATAAGATTCCCATCTCGACTGCCTCTGGTCACATCTACGTCGTAGGGACAGGCAACTGCAAATTGCAGTGGACAGATGCGCAAAAAAAAGTGTGCAAACTGACTCTATTTGATGTGGGGCATATCCCCAATTCAGGAGTTCGATTGGTAGCTATGGGCCAAATGCTTAACACTGGCGCCAAAGTTAGAGGAAGCGCAGAGAGTATAGACATGCTCTTCAGTGATAACACCCTGCTCACATCCTTTAAACCAGGCTGCATGGGTCACAACATGTATACCATTGAGGATATCACCGGCCGTCACCACTCGACGGTAACTCCTGATTTTGAGACCATGCACAAACGATTGGGACATCCTTCCAAGGATGTGATGAAACATGCTGCGAAACATACGCGCAACTTTCCTTCCACACTTGAGATACCGAAGGAAGACAAAACCTGCAAAGTGTTACGTGTGGGCCAGGTAGGCTCGCATGTATCTGCAAGTTGACTAGGACCGGGGTGAAGACGGGGACTTGGAAGGCCTCTTTTGAAGAGCCTTAGCTGGACTGAGGAACCAGGAGACCAAAGTTGTCAAGAGTGCAAAACCAGGATAGTATTGCAGAGCTCAAAGTTAGGGAATACAGGTCGTGCTAGTACGGTTTATATACTTGGGAGAGGCTAGCACAGACCAAGACCATGAAAGGAAAAAGGATTAAAAAAAGTAGATAAAAGAACATCGTAGAATGCGATAGAAGCAGAGGGAACCCTGTTGAAGAGCAGAGATTGACGAGGCTATGTATGACTCAGTTGGTGAGTCAGCTACAGAAGTCCGAGGAATCGGAATGAAAGAATGTAATCGTAATCTTGAAAGGTGAACCTGTGGGTTACTGTGGAAGAGTCATCAAGATGAAGAGTGAGATGAAAAGTATTGTAGAGATAAGGCAAAGGGAAAGCAATCAGAGGAGAGCAAAAGTGTGAATCGTAACATTACCCCCCTGTTACGTCTCGAGTCACCGATGAGAACCAGTCTTGCAGGACACATACGCGGCGAGGTCTTCAGAGGTCGAGAGCATAAGCACCAGGGGAACCGGTGATGTTAGCATAGGCAACATCATCCCAGACGTCGTCGACATGGGTGTCGTGGTCAGGAAGTGGAGAGATGGGGGAGACAGTGCAACGACGACGACGAGGGATGGAGAAGCGGACAGCGGGCCGAGGGGAAGGACCCGAGAGGGATTGTTGGGTTAAGGAGTTGGACAATGAGGACGAAGCCGGACAATGGGATGGATGGGGGTGAGGTCAACTGGGGCAATGGACCTGTGCATGTCCTGGAGCCCACACGAGGCAGAGGGGACATTGGTATTGGGGGCAGTTGGCCTGTCGATGACCCAGGCGATGACACTCGAAGCATGCTTCGGAGTATCGAGGATGGTTAGGAGGAAGGATTAGTTGTCCTCCAAGTCTGGCGAGCCAGTCGTCGGTGTGGGCTAGTGACGCCTCAGTGGCAGGGTTGAGTGGGGAGGATGAAGCGCTAGGAGTCGAGTGAGAAGAGTAGGGAGGGGGTTGGACTCCTTGCACGAGGGCAAGTTCTCGGGTATAGCGCTCAATGTCGGCCAAGAATTCCCCGAAGTGGAGTTGGTACCCCATGGTGACAAGGGATCCTTGCAAGTGATCCCTAATGTGGCAAAGGACTCCCATGATGAGGGTAACGTGGGCGTTGGGGTTGGTGGAGTTGTTCCTTATGAGGAGATCTATGCGTTCGGTCTCTATGAGGGCTTTATAGAAAGCTAGGAGGGGGGATCTGTAATCAAGGTGGCTAGTGGCTAGAATAGCCAGTCTGGAGTCCATGACTCAATGAAGAAGTACCTGCGCGTATGTGTCGTTTGGTGTATCAGATTGGAGACAATGAGACACTGGGGGAAGAAGAACTGATAGAATCAGTGGGTGAGAACTTATGGGATGAGTTGCAAACAGGTCTAGCATATCTAGTTCGGGTCTCGCCACCCTCCAGGCATCGTCGGGATTCTCTTCCCACCCTGCTTGTGTGGTAGTTGAAATGGAGTCGTCCTGTTCTTCGGGGTCTTCGTGAAGTTGAAGGTGGATTTTTTCAGGGGTGGTGACGAAAGATGACAATGACGAGGGAGTCTCGTCGGTGAGTTCTGGGAGAGGGGAGACGGATCAAATGGTATAGGTCATGCCCATGGTGAATGAGAGAAAAGAAGAAATTGAGAGAAATTAAAAAGTGTGGTGAAAGGGGCAGTAATTGTATCGGCAAAAATAAGCATGTTGGAGTGAATGGGAACTTGGGACTTTATAGCGAAAGCGAAATGTAAAATGCGATAGTTTTTCTTTGGCGACGAAATCGAACTTAAAATTGAAAGAAAAGAATGGATGGAGGTTCTCAGAGTTTGTGACGTTTTTTATAGTTGGCTAGCAGTGCTGCGGAATATTTCAAGTTCCGCTCGGGAACCCACGAGTCTTCCTCAGCTGTGTATCCTTTCCATCGGATTAGGAAGGAGCAGTGTGCTGTGGAACCCCGATGGCATTGGATCTCCTCAATTTCATATTCTTCTTCTCCTTCTATTAGATCCGGTGGTGGCTGTGGGAAATTCTGTCTGTAAGTGTCATTTTCATGGTAGGGGGATAAGAGAAAGGCATGGAATACAGGGTGAATTTTCCATGTTGTTGGAAAGCATAGTTGGTATGTAATTGGTGAGAGGACCTTCATGATGGTGAACGGTCCTTCTTGTTTTGCGGCAAACTTGGGGTTGGCTATGAGGTGTTTTAGATTTCTTGCTTCTAACCAGACCCGTTCTCCAAGTTTAAATGGAGTAAACCGTTGTTTAGATCTGGCTGCCATGGTTTGTCTGGCGAGTTCATGGGCAGCGAGAGCTTCATTTCGTGCAGTTGTGAGGAGTGACATCCGTTGGTTGACTGCTGGAAGGTCTGATGATGGGATAACTGAAGGCAAGGCTTGGGGTTTGAAACCCATCATGAGAAAAAACGTTGATTTTCCGGTGACCAAGTGAGGACAATGATTATGTGCAAATTCTGCCATTGCGATGTGATTGGCCCATGTTTTTGGTTCACTCCCACAGAAGATCCGTAAATAGGTTTCTACTTCTTGGTTCACACGTTCCGTTTCTCCATCAATTTGAGGGTGGTAGGTGGTGGAGATAGCGAGTTCGTAACCAAGAAGTCTCCCTAATTCTTTAGCAAAGGAAGAGGCAAATTGGGGACCTCGGTCTGAGATAATTTTTTCATAAAGGCCAAACCGGGTAAAGACATGGGTAAAGAACAGTGAGGCGATGCCTTCTGCGGTGACGGCGGTAGTAGTGGGGCAGAGAATTACCCCCTTCATAAGGCCGTGGTCAACCATGACCAGGAGAGCATCGAAGCCGGTGGAGGACGGGAGACCGGTGATGAGGTCGCAAGAGACCTGTTGGAATGGGCAGGTGCAGATGGAACGGATAGGGACGAGTGGAGGGGCGGTGGGATGAGTGTTAACTTTGTTGCGCTGACAGACCGCACAACCAGCAACATAACGACGGATATATTGGGCCAAACTGGGCCACCAGTAGTGCGCAGCGACCAACTGGCAAGTCTTGAGGTAGCCCGGGTGTCCTGCCGTTTCGTGATCATGGCACCCGGACACAATGGAGCGTCAAAGGGTGTCGTTACACGGAATATATAAGCGACCCTGATAATAAAGTTTACCGTCCGTGTAGGACCAGTTGGAAGGAATGCGGATTGCGGAAGAACCGGGCAAAGGCCAGGGATTAAGCCAGTCCAGAATGACAGGGTCGGAGGCGGAGGTGGCACGAATTTGACAATCAAGGGTGATGTCAATAAGGTTGACAAACAAAGAGTCAGGTAGCAGTGTCACATCAGCATTGTCAGGAGGGAAGTCAGCAAGAATATGGTCTGGTCAGCGAGAGAGAGCATCGGGACCCGACAGTAATTTTCCAGGGACATGGCTGATTGTCAGGTCGAAGTCCTGAAGATCCAATAGCCAACGGGCCTGTCGGCGATTTAGCAATTGCGCCTGGTGAAAGTAGGTGAGGTTTTTGTGATCGGTGAAGACCTGCGCTCGGCAGGCGCAAAGGATTGTGAAAGATAGGAACAGGGGTGCCAGTCCCCGTTAGTGTCGGATTGGAGGAAAATGCCGCCAGTTGCCCATTTAGAAGCGTCAGTAGCGATGGCAAAGGGTTTGGTAACATTGGGAAGGTGAAGTATGGGTTTGGTTAAGAATTTCATTTTGAGTGTATTGAATGCGGTTTGACAAGCTGGCGTCCAGTCCCATGGAACGGTTTTCTTGGTGAGATCAATGAAGGGGCGAGCTATGGTAGAGTAATCCTGGATAAAACGACAATAAAAGTTAGCGAATCCTAAGAAAGAGCATACTTCCTTAAGGCTAGTTGGTACTTTCCAGGTGGAAATACCATCCAGTTTGACTGGATCCATTGCTAATCGGCCAGGTTTGACAATCATTCACAAGTACTCGACTTTGGATGTGTCGAAAACGCATTTCTCTAGTTTGAGATGTAATTCCAGATTGGTCATCCGTTGGAGAACTCGTTTGGTATTTTGTTCGTGGGTGACCTTATCAGGGAAATAAATTAGTAAGTCGTCCATGTAAATGACTAACCATCCTTCTGCTATCATATCGTGGAACGAGTCGTTCATAAATCGCTGGAAGGTGCCCAGGGAGTTAGTCATTCCAAAGAACATAACCATTGGCTCAAATAACCCTCGATGTGTAATGAACGCTGCTTTCCATTGGTCGCCGTCTTTGATCCGAATGTTGTTATACCCCCAATGGACGTCAAACTTGGTAAAATGCTTTGCTGCCTTTAGTTTGTCCATTAGATCAGTAATGAGTGGTAGGGGATAAGCGTCTCAGACAGTATGGTTGTTTAGGTAACGATAGTCTTGACAGGGGTGGAGTTTACCATCTTTCTTTTTGACGAAGAAGAATGGCGACACTTGTGGAGAGTTTGAGGGACAAATTTTGCCTGATTTGATATGTTCATCAATAAAATTATCGGCTGCTGTAGTCTCGTCAGTGGATAATGGATAGAGTTTACCAATCTTAGGAACAAAGGAATCTTTCAGGTTGATTGTGTGATCATATGGCCTAGTTGGTGGTAAAGTTCCGGCTGCTACTTCCGAGAATACCAATCGGTAGTTTTCGTACTCGACTGGAAGAGTTATTTTCAGTTTGTTGACCAGGTTTTGTATGGCTAAGTCTGTCGATGCAGTATAAGCTTTTACCATTGTTGGAGATATGCATCGTGGAGTCAGATAACGCGTGTCTCCTTTGATGACGCGATTGATACAGTAGGACTTTACTGCTTTCCTGGTAAGGTCCTCAGGTCGGAGGAAGTTTTCGTTGTTAGTTTCGAGGTAATCATAGAGTTGTTTATCAAATTCATGGGTTATCGAGGTGTGGCATACTGGGTGAGGTTCGACTTTGTAATATCCAGGGGCTGATCGGGTTTTCTGGGTATGGTTCCTGATTTTGGTTGTGAGGTCATTCGATCGATCTGTTTCTTGTCTGAGATGTAGTCGATTCCTTTTCCAATCGATAACAGGATTTTCTTGTTAGAGCCACTGGAATCCTAGAATGATGTGATCATTCCCACATCCCATAACATGGAAAAGAGCCTTGGTGGTGACATGTCCAATTGTAACGTAAAGATCAGCAGTGAAATGGATTGTTCCTCTGGCATTCAGGGAGCCATCTACGTTTTTGACGGGGATCAGGATTGGTAATCTGGTGCAGGGAATCCGATTCTTTCGAATGAATCCCCAATCGAGGCAATTGATATGCGCTCCTGAGTCTACTGTTACGATTTCCCCTACTGTTAGTCCTTTTATGGGAACCCCTAATTTCGGTCTACAACATCGCCCTTGGCATACTCCTTTGGATCCTCCTCGCGCTCCTCGTGTTGTACCCACTGAGTACAGCCTTCCTCCGCTCATTCCAACTCATTCCATAAGCACACCTCGTGCTCATCACGTGCTCATCTCGAGGCTTCCCTTTAGCATTGCCTTGCTGCGGCTTCCTTTCACAGCCTCACACCACAAGTCCCCCTCGTGCTTACCCAAGTCATCCTTATCTCCACTCCAGACCTTATCCTTGGTCCTTCCCTTGTCCTCGTGTCCGGACCATATCCATGGTCCTTCCCTGTTCCCTCAGACCTCATGGTCAATCCCCAGATCCCCGTCTCCAGATCTTCACCTCATGCATGCCTCGTTCCTCCTCGTGCATTCCCTCAGCCCAACCCAAGTCCTTCTATACCATCCTCGCCTTTCCTGGCTCCCATTGACTCACTCAACATGAGTCATCGCCCCTATTGCTGACTCACTATTGAGTCTGCCTCCTTTCTTTGTTGCATCTTTGATCTCCTCTTCCTTTTTTAGAATACCCTTAGCCCTATGCTCCCACATGCATAGCCTTGGCTTCTCTTCTCACACAGCCTACTTCCTGTGCTTTCCTTCTTTAGTTTCTTCTCTCCGATTCCTTCGTATTCTATGACCTTCCTTCGCACAAGCCCATGACCGGTGCTGTCCTATTCCACACAGCCCTTGACTGGTGCTGTTCTCTTTCTCCTTTCTTGACATGGTCCGTGCCCATTACCTTACGCTATATAAACCCTAGTAGCACGTACCATGTTCTCTGTTCTTGATCTCCCTGGGCTTCCCCTTTGTACTCTAGTCCCAGATCCACCCTTGCAATCCTAGCTTCCTTCACTGATTCCGCGCTCGACCCGGTATACGACCCCCTTTGGCTGGCACTATACGTGTGCAGCCTACGTCTTCGCATACACCATCGATGGCATCGGCCAAGGTTCCCCTTGTCCTTGACTTCACCAGGGCTACGTGTGAGCTTACCCAAGCCCACACGTAACATCTATGAGGGCAGTAGTAGCGACTGTTTTCTTTGTACTCACAGGGATCGATAACGTGACAGTTATGAATAATGATTTCTTGGATTTAGATTGTACAGGCGAGTACCTAGTGCAGGAAGGAGAGGCTGACATCATTACAGACTCTCCGTTTAAAAAGACTGGACCTTGTTGACAAGGATTTCGTCATCTTCATCGTTACATTCCATCAAGTCCAGGATTTCTCCCATCTCTTCTTCATCAGTTCTTTTCACAACTACATCAACATCTTCTTGCTTCTTTTCTCTCCAAGTAGCTTTGGTGTTGACGAAATGGGTCTTGCATTTATTGGCCGAGTGACCAGGAAGACAACACTTGAAACAGAGTCCTCATTCTTGACATTCTTTGCGGGATTCCGGTGTGAGCTTGGGTGGTCTGGTGACTGTAGCTGCGTCGACTTCCATGGCATTTGGGTCCTTACGGGGAAAGGAGAAAGGACGTGAGATTGGAGGGGACATATGAAAGGTACGCGCTTTGATTTCCCTGACTCTTTCCCAGGCTGCATTGAAAGATGCGGCTTTTTCATACCATTTATTGATCGAGTCTGGTACTGGGTCCATGGTCATAATACGCATCATCAGGTTTGAAGGGATTCAGGCAGAATAGTAGCTGATCAAAACGTTGTGGTCGATAATACTGGCGCATGCAGCATTGGTCTGGAATTCGGTGGTGTAGAGACTGAGAGAAGGGGTGAACACGCCTTTACTCAGGGTCATCTTCTTGGTGGAAAGCCATCCGATAGCTTGATTGACGACATCATGATGTTTACATCCCCTGTTGAGCTTAGCTGTGAAAGAAGCCCAGGTACCCATGTTGAGAGTGCCATCGTTTTGTACGCAACTAACGTGGAAGGTGGACGCCCAGCTTTTGGCCGATCCTTTGTTCATGTACGAGAGAGCGAAGGCAATCTGTTTGGCATCGTTGTTGTAAATCTCTGAGTTGGTACTAAGATAGAACACGACGTTGTTGAACCATCCCGGGTATTCGGAATAAGTTCCGTTGAACTCCTGGGGAGCGTTGAGTCGTAGTTCAGTGGGTCGGTTAGCCATTGGTAGTGTAGCGACAAGGGATCGAGGCGAAGGTTGAGCAGGTGCAAGAGATCAATGTGGAGGTTGGATTGGTGTTACAGGCGAAGTTTCTTCGTTGTCTTTGTCTTGGTCAGAGGTTTCTGAGAGTTCTTCGTCGTCGTCAGACAATTCTGGGATAACTGGGGGTGGATGTCGAGGAGTTGTTCTCGACGTTCTGGGAGTACTAGAAGACAGGGCGAAGAAAGATATGGCTCACGATAGTAGTGGCCATGCAGAAGAGTAACTTTGAGCTTTTGTTACGTGTGGGCCGGGTAGGCTCGCACGTATCTGCAAGTTGACTAGGACCGGGGTGAAGACGGGGACTGGGAAGGCCTCTTTTGAAGAGCCTTAGCTGGACTGAGGAACCGGGAGACCAAAGTTGTCAAGAGTGCAAAACCAGGATAGTATTGCAGAGCTCAAAGTTAGGGAATACAGGTCATGCTAGTACGGTTTATATACTTGGGAGAGGCTAGCATGGACCAAGACCATGAAAAGAAAAAGGATAAAAAAAGGTAGATAAAAGAACATCGTAGAATGCGATAGAAGCGGAGGGAACTCTGTTGAAGAGCAGAGATTGACAAGGCTATGTATGACTCAGTTGGTGAGTCAGCTATAGAAGTCTGAGGAATCAGAACGAAGGAATGTAATCGTAATCTTGATGACAGAAGAAAGGTGAACCCGTGAGTTACCGTGGAAGAGTCATCAAGATGAAGAGCAAGATAAAAAGTATTGTAGAGATAAGGCGAAAGGAAAGCAATCAGAGGAGAGCAAAAGTATGAATCGTAACACAAAGGTTGTGCAGAGGGTAAAACCCCTGCTCGCACCTTCCACCTGGATCTCAGGAGAGCTAAAGCGCCCTTTTAGCTTATCCATTTGGATGTTAAGTCCTTCCCCATTGCATCATACCATAAGTATCGGTACATTATAACATTCTTTGATGATTACATGTCATACAGGTGGAGTACATTATTGCGCACCAAGGACAATGCCCTTCAGGCAACCAAGCGCTTCTTAGCAATGGTGTCCACCCAATTTGATACCAAAATCCAAGGATGGATGTCCGATGCAGGGGGAGAGTACAAGTCCAAAGCTTTTGATGAGCTGCTTGCCTCTCAGGGGATACGCATCTTCCAGAGTGCCCCTCATGTTCCCCAACAAAATGGTCATGCTGAGCGCTTTATGCGCACCATTATGTGTTACGTGTGGGCTTGGGTAAGCTCGCACGTAGCTCTGGTGGATTCGAGGACAAGGAGGCCTTGGCCAATGCCATCGATGGTGTACGCGATGACGAAGGCTGCACACGTAGAGTGTCAGCCAAGAAAGTTGTATACCAGGTCGATCTCGGAATTAGCGAAGGAGACTAGGATTGCAAGGGTAGGTCTAGGACTAGGATACAGGGGAAGTCCAGGGGAGATCCAGGGAGATCAAGAATAGGGAACATGGTACGTGCTACTAGGGTTTATATAGCATAAGGTAATGGGCACGGACCATGTCAAGAAAGGAGAAAGAGAACAGCACCAGTCAAGGGCTGTGTGGAATGAGGACAGCACCGGTCATGGGCTTGTGCAAAGGAAGTGTTGCAATGGCATGCTCCCTTTGCAGGGAGCTGGGAAGAGCAATGCAGACAGATCTTACATACCTGAGAGAGATGGTGACAGTTGATGGTCAAGAGTGATTGTAAGTCAGCTAATGTTATTCATACTCAGCTCCTTCTTATATAGTGTACAGGTAGCTGCCTTACTAAGCTTATTACTAAGCATATGATATGGTAAGGTAAAGTAC
>JBBPJJ010000819.1:0-14064 GCA_038088635.1 Veloboletus limbatus
GAGTCAGCCGAAGGCAGAGATGCCAGGGGCTGCGGAGGAGAGCTCGGGGTTGTCAGCATGGGAGCCTCAGATGAGCGGAACGTGATACTGTTCGAAACCCAGTCAATCAATGGATTGTAGCGGGTGAGCCAGTTATGTCCCAGAACAAGTGAGCAAGAACCATCTAACGGAGTAACATAAAACATCATTGGAGTGATATCACTGGTCGAAAATTGAATCGGAAGATCAAGGGCCTGAGTAATCGTAAAATTCGAAGTGCCATCAAATAGACGGAGTAGAAGTGGTGAGACGGAATATGTAACAAGATTGTTCTGAGTAACGAAAGATGAATCTACGAAACAATCAGAAGAACCGGAATCTAACAACGCAGAAAGCGAAGAGATGTCATAAGTAGGTAATGAAACAGAAGGCATAAAAGATCGAGGATCTAAGAGAGTGGACACGTTGAGATGGATCTCCGGAAAAGCACGGGGAGAGTCAACGCGACCTTCAGTCCATGTGGAGTCTGAGAGGTTGCTATCTATTTTTTCATCTCTATGGGAGACGAAACCTCTGGGGTAACCACCAGAGCTGCGGAGGCAGCATGGGCTTTAGCTGCACGGGAAGTGGCTTTCAGACAGTCGTTAGCCATATGACCGGAGCCACCACAAAACATGCAGAGCTTGTTGTCGAAGTGGTACTTTCGTTCGGCAGCAGTAAGTTTGCCGTCTTTCCCAAGCTTTGACTTGAAGTCATCGGGTTTGGAGGATGCAGAAGTGGTGGTAGCCTTTCCTTTGGAATCTTTTGACTCCTTGGAACTGCCGGAGTTAGATGTGGAGATGGAGGGTTTGTCGGAAGTAGTTTTAGCGGAAGATGTTGGGATGGTGGAGGGCTTCCCAACGCGGGATACCTCATCTTTGATGCGGTCGGGGAGTCCGTTATAGAAATGGTGGCAGAGTGCCCCTTCTCCATATCCACGGATTTGTGATGCAATTCTGTTAAACTCGACGACGTACTTGTTGATGTGCTGACCATCCTTCATATTCAGATGATCAAGCTGGTGTTCCACGTCCCCGACAGGATCGTGCGGTTTGAAATTGGTCTGGAGTTCCAAAACGAACTTCTTGTAATCTTCCATCTACAATGAACGGAGTAAGGGGTCTTCCATTTGAAGAAGGTTGGGTTCAAATCATTCCAGTGCCATGCCCTTCAGGTACGACTGTGCAAAGGTAACTTTAGCACACTCGTTATTAAAAGCTTTAGGGCGGTCCTGGAAGTTAAGTTCGCATTGAACCAAGAAAACGCGGAGTTTGCGGGGGTCCGTCCCATCAAACTGATCCGGTTCTCGGACTTGGGTGCGCTGCAAAGGTTCGGAGGTGAAGCGACGAGTGGAAGAACGTGCAAGCTTGCCAATAGCACTGGCTAGCTGCGAGAGGGTGTTACGAGGGATGTGCTCATGGTCAGAGTCGGAGTCTTCTCTGTGAGCATCGGAGCTGTGGTCGGAAGGGTCATCTCCAGGTTTGTCATCGGGAGGAGGTGATGGAGGTAATGGAGGAAGTGGAGGTGTCGGAATGTGGATTGACAGTGCCCGTGAGGTGACTGAGTCTTTCTGAGAGTCGCCCTCGAGCTTGGTGTTGTATGCACCAGGCGTCGGGGATGGCGGCGGAGGTGGCTGAGTGGTGGAGATAGACTGAATTGGTGTGCAGCGTGCTGAAAAGCTGTGGAATTGGCTGACAGTGCCAGGACCACGCCGGCCGCTTCCAAAAGTGGAAGAGAGCACATTGTAACGAGGAGACGGAGGTTGGATCGCGCCTTCAGTGCGAGAACGAGATCTGGTAGTACGAGTAGCCATAGTGAGAATCAATGACAAGGTGAGTTCGAATATACTGTTAAAGTCGGGTTAAATCAACTCCAGCTACTCCGGTGACAACTCCAGGGTAGCACGACTCGTCGGGACTTCGGCTTCAGCGACTTGAACAGAGCGCTGCGCCCTTGTCAGACTCTCATCCCAGTCTTTGCGGAATTGGAGCAGAAAGACTTAACATTGACTGACAGCAAAGTCAAATGGAGGTCGGATGCAAGCGAAGGAGCTCAGACAGAGATCAGAGAAGGGAAGAGAAGTTGAACTTAAGTCGATATTCGAACTGAGGTACTCTAGCAACTATCGACGGGTGTATAAACCTAATTGCAGAGCGGGACAGAATGGAACGGAGAATGAAACGGAAGTCAGATGAGTGAATGGCTATCATAGAATCAAATGATGGACAGGTATCAAAGATGGTTGCGAACGATCGCAAACAATGTTCAAGTCTGATGGATGTGAAACGAAATGAATGTCATAAGTCAAAGGCCGTCAATCAAAGTCAAGAGGTCATGTGGTACGAAGCATCATAATGAGCGGAACGGAACGGGGTTGCGGAGCGCCTTGGGAATTTGGAAGAGGACGGAATGACGGAACCGCGTTGCGGAGCGACGGAGTTGGGTTGCAGAGTTCGGGATATGACAGCAATGGAGATAGCAAGTTTGTATCCCAGGAGGCATCCTAATTCTTTGGAAAAGGAGGAGGCAAATTGGGGTCTGCGGTCAGAGATAATTTGTTCATAGAGACCAAACTGAGTAAAGACCTTAGTGAAGAAGAGGGAGGTGATGCCTTCGGCAGTGATGGTGGGGGTAGTGGGGCAGAGAATTACCACCTTCGTAAGCCCACAGTCAACCACGACCAACAGGGAATTGAAGCCAGTGGACTCAGGGAGACCAGTGATCAGATCACAAGACATCTGCTGGAAAGGGTGAGTGCAGGAAGAGGAAATGGGAGAAGAGGAGGATGGGAAGGATGTGTATTTGCCTTGTGTTGCTGACAAACAGCACAACCATCGACATAATGGCAAACATATTGGGCAAGACCAGGCCACCAATACTGAGCAGCAATGAGTTGGCACATTTTCAGATAACCCAAGTGTCCTGCTGTTTCATGATTGTGGCATCTGGACACGACCGAGCAGTGAAGAGCATCATCACAGGGAATATGAGATAATTCTGGTAGCAGAGCTTGCTGTCAGCAAACATCCAATCAGCTGGGTTGTGAGCCGCGGCAGAGCTGGGGATGGTGGAAGGGTAATCAAGAACAAGGGGATCTGAGGTGGAAGCCTGCTGGTCCATGGTGGTGTCGATAAGATGAACAAAGAGAGAGTCGGGCAAGAGGGTGATGTTTGCATTGTCAGCAGAGTCATTGGCAAGGACATGATCAAGGCGACGAGAGAGGGCATCGGGACCAGCAAGGAGTTTACTGGGCACATGGTCAATCTGTAGGTTGAAGTCAGTGAGATTGAGAAGCCAACAGGCCTGTCTGCAGTTCAATAACTGCGCTTGGCAGAAATAGGTAAGGTTTTTGTGGTTAGTAAAGACCTGAACAGGGGAAGCAGACCGTATCAGATAATGTCGCCAAGCACGGAGGGCACAGAGAATGGCAAGGAGTTCTTGGTCATGAATGTCATAGTTGTGTTCCTGTGAGAGGTAGGAACAGGGATGCCAATCGCTGTTAGCATCAGATTGTAGGAGAATACCACCTGTCGCCCATTTGGAGATGTCTGTAGTGATGGCAAAAGGTTGAGACATCAGGAAGTTGGAGGACGGGCTGAGAAAGAAACTTGGCTTTGAAGGTGTCGAAGGCCTGCTAACATTCAGGAGTCCATCCCCAGGGAACCATCTTCTTGGTGAGGTCAATGAGTGGTCGAGCAATCATGGAATAATCCTGAATGAAACGATGATAGAAATTAGCAAATTCTAAAAAGGAGCGAACTCCTTTGAGGTTTGTCAGTTCCTTCAAGTTGGAGATTCCATCAAGTTTGACGGGATCATGGTGAGTTGTCCGGGTTTGACGATCATACTGAGATATTCAACCTCTGAAACATCGAACACGCATTTTTCCAGTTTGAGATGAAGGTCGAGTTCCTCCATGCACTGAAGAACACGTTTGGTGCATTCTTTGTGTAGTGCTGGATCTGGGGAGTAAATGAGTAGATTCTCCATGTAAATGATAAGCCATCCTTCCGTGATCATATCATGGAATGAATCATTCATAAATCATTGGAAGATGGTGGGAGAGTTAGTCATTTCGAAGAACATAACAGTGGGTTTGAAGAGTCCATGATGTGCGATGAACACAGCCTTCCATTGGTCGCTGTCTTTGATTCAGATGTTATTGTATCCCCATCATATGTCGAACTTTGTGAAGTGCTTGGCGGTCTTGAGTTTATCGACGAGGTCAGTGATAAGCGGGAGAGGGTATGCATCATGAATGGTGTGTTTGTTCAAGTAGTGGTAGTCCTGGCAGGGGCAAAGTTTCCCATCCTTCTTCTTGACAAAGAAGAAAGGTGAGGCTTGAGGAAAGTTTGAGGGTTGGATTTTGCCTGATTTCAGATGTTCATCGATGAAATCATCGGCAGCTTTGGTTTCGTCAGTGAACAAGTGATAGAGTTTACTGATCTTAGGAGTAAACGACTCCTTTAGGTTGATGGCATGGTTGTATGGTCGAATTGGAGGTAAGGTTCTGGCTGCAACCTCGGAAAAGACCATTTGGTAGTCTTGGTAAGCAGCTGGGAGTGTGACCTTTGGTTTGTTGATGAGGTTTTGTATAGCTAGATCTGTAGAAGTGGTGTAAGCTCTGACCATTGCTGGGGATATGCATCTGGGGGTGAGAAAGTAATGATCTCCTTTGATGATGTAGTTGATACAGTATGACTTTACTGCCTTTTCCATAAAGTCTTCAGGTCGAAGGAAGTCTTCATTGTTTGTTTGGAGATAATCATATAGTTGCTTGTCCCATTTGTGGGTGATAGCAGTGTGTCGTACCAGATGAGGTTCAACCTTGTAGTAGCCTCGGGATTGACTGGTGTTTTGAGTTGCTTCTATAGATTCTATGAGGAGTGCTTTCGATTGGTCTGCTGTCAGGTGGAGGTGTAACTGGTTGGACTTTCAGTCAATAGTTGTGTTTTGTTGTTGTAACCAAGGGAACCCGAGAATGATCTGGTCACTGCCACATCCCAGGATGTGGAAATGGACTTTGATAGTGTTCTCTCCGATAGCCACATAGAGGTCCGTGGTGAAAACAATGGTTTCTTTGGCATTAAGGGATCTGTTGACATTTTTTACTGGGATGGGTGTTTGTAGTCAAGTACAGGGAATTCAATTCTTTTGAATGAACTGCCAATCAATGCAGTTAACACAGGCGCCAGAATCAATGAGGGTGGTAGTTTCAACGGTTTTCTTAGTACTTGAGGGGACGATCAATTGTATAGCAACGAATAGTGATTTCTTGAATTTGGATCGTATAGGCAAGTACTTAGGAGGAGGAGGAGAGGCTGACGTCGGGTCAGACTCTCCTTTTAAAAAGACTGGACCTTGTTGAGGAGAACATCGTCATCTTCATTGTCACATTCAATCAAGTATGGGATTTCTCCCATCTCTTCTTCATCAATCTTTTTAATGACTACATCAATGTCTTTCTGCCTCTTTTCCTCCAAAGTGGCTCATATGCTAGCGAATTTAGTCTTGCATTTGACAGAGGAGTGACTGGGAAGACGACATTTGAAACATAGTCCTTTCTCTTGGCATTCATGACAAGTTTCGGGACAAAGTTTCAGAGGCCTGACGATTGTGGTAGCATCAACTTCCATGGCATTCAAATCTTTGCGAGGGAAGGAAAGGGGGCGTGAGTTTATGGTCTGAGGATGAGAAACATGTGCTTTAATTTCCTTGGCTCTTTCCCAGGCTGCCTGGAAAGATGCTGCCTTTTTGTACCATTAGTCCATGGTGTCAGGCACGGGGTCCATGGTCATAATATACATCATTAGACTAGACAGGATGCCGGCAGAGTAATATCCATTGAGGATGTTGTTGTTGGTGATTCTGGCTCAAGTAGCGTTGGTTTTGAACTTAGTGGTGTAAAGGCTAAGTGAGGGGATGAACGTTTCTTTGACGATTGTCATATGTTTGGTAGAAAGCCAACCGATAGCTTGGTTGATGATGTCGTGATGCTTGAAGGCTTTGTTAAGCTTCTGAATGAATGAGGCCCAAGTCCCCATGTTAAGGTTTCTGTCAGTTTGTACACAACTGACATGGAACATGGATGTCCAGCTCTTAGCAGATCCTTTGGTCATATAGGAGATGATGAAAGCGATTTGCTTTGCTTCGGTGTTGTAGATCTTGGCGTTCGTGGAAAGATAGAAGACTACACTGTTGAACCATCCTGGATACTCCAAGTAGGAGCTGTCAAATTCTTGAGGAGCATTGAAATGCAGTTTGATGGGCTTGGTAGTCATGGCAACTGAGCATACTGGGATTACAGGCGAGGTGATGGTTTTGTCGTCAAAAGAATCTGGGATGACAAGGGGTGGTTGACAAGGGGTTCTCCTCAATCTACCAGTAGTTCTGGAAGACAGGATGAGGATAGATATGGCTCATGATAACAGTGGCTGTGCAGGAAGTAGCTTTTAGCTTTTGTTATGTGTGGACCCAGGTAAGTTTGCATGTATCTGCAAGGGGTCTAGGGCAAGGACAAGGATAGAAGCCTTCTAATAGGAGCTTCTGAACAAGGATGAGAAAAGGGTTCAAGAATGGCCCCTTTGCTGAATCATGGAGGTCGAGGAGGTGAAGGGACTTAACCTGACGAGATCAAGGACAAGACTAGGTAGGATTGCAAAGCTAAGAGCTAAAGTACATGGTTGTGCTACAAGGATTTATATATCCTTGGAAAGCGAGCACAGACCAAGATGAGAAAGGAAAAAGAGGACTGCGCTGGTGGTGGGCGGTGCAGGGTAAAGGGTAAGAGGACCACATTGGTGAAGGGCAATACAGGGCAAAGGATAAAAGGCTATGCAAAGGAAGTGTAAAGAATGTCAAGGAATGCAAAAGAAGTGGAACAAATAGAAGAGAGCCCTGTTGAAGGGCAGATGAACAAGGCTATGTATGACCTAGTTGATGAGTCAGCAATAGAAGGCCGAGGAAATGGAGAGAAGGAGATATGAATAATCCTGATGATGAAGGAAAGGTGAACCCCTGGGTTACCATGAATGAGTCATCAGGATGAAGAGTAGCAAAGAGAAAGAAAGAAAGGGAAGAAACG
Source organism: Veloboletus limbatus (assembly GCA_038088635.1). NCBI lineage: Eukaryota > Fungi > Basidiomycota > Agaricomycetes > Boletales > Boletaceae > Veloboletus > Veloboletus limbatus. Next base: position 7,103 of record JBBPJJ010000819.1, read on the forward strand.
TAACAATATACTTCAGTGTAGCTCCCAGCAGTGACCAGAACTGCCTCTTCATACAGAGTAATAGCACTCCGTTCACCTCTGCACATGCTGTCTTCAATGAGCATTACTTCTCTCATTGTGAATGCATGAGACCTTTTGGTCCAGTATCTCACTGTTTGCCTCCACACCAACATGAGGAAGATCCAGATATTGATTCCAGTTCCATCCCTTCTGACAATGATGCAGCTTTTGCTTGCTCTTGCCCCTGACCTACCACAGGTGAGCATCTGCCTCTGGCAGTACTCATGCACCTTGTCCTCCTCTGGCTGTGCCTTCCACTCCTCATTATAGTGAGTGCCAATGCTGCTCACCAACTGGGCTGGGCAATCTTTATGGTGAACAACATCACCCTCTCCAGCAGCTCAAGGAGATTGAGCATGACATCTGCTGGCTGTTACAATTAACCTGGGTAGGGGCAAGCGTAGCCTTTCAAGATCAAAGGTTTTGACAAAGGACAAGAACTTGCCTTGAAAAATTGGCATGAGGGGTAAATGATGAGCTGCCTTGGGTACTCGGCAGGAGCTTAGCGATGAAACAGGGAGGGTCCACTCAATAGTAGGACAAGAACTAAGGGAGCAAAGTCTGCAAGAGCAGGTGTATTGCACGGGAGATACAAGGGTATTCGCAAGGAGGTCTAAGCTAAGGAATAAGGAAGGGAGGCGAAGGTTTATATACATGAGTCATGAAATATGATGGAACCTCATGGAATGTTCATGAGTAATCAAGGAAACTTGGAGAATGTGGAAGAAGAAAAGTGAACCAATAGTAAAAAGAACACGATTGGTAATCATGATGGAATATGAAGGAACATTGTAGAACGATGAGTAATACAGTGTGTCATGTGACACTAAATAAATGGTAACGATGAAGGAACAGTGGAAAGGGAAAAAAAGAAAAAAAGAAAGGGAAAATCGTAACACTGGCATGATCTTGTCCAGCTAGGTCCCTTCATGTTTTCCAATCCTTCTGCCAATGCTCTGGGTGAATCCTTTATAGTGCCCAATGAAGCCAACTCTGAGGAACTTGTCAAACATCTCATTTGGGCAGGGAGAGATGAGCTGGCCCACTTCTTACTTGATTATGCCATCCCTATGGATGATGGTCATCACGTATCAGTAAACTATCACGAGTGGTCATACTGCCATATCCTTAAGCTGTCAACAGATAAACAATTCCTTTGGTATAAGGCTTGTGAGACCGAGCTACAAATGCTCAAGGACCAAAATGTCTACCAGATAGTTGATCGCCCCGCTCAATGCAATGTGATTAAGAACTGATGGGTCTTCAATGTCAAACATGATGGCTGTAAATGTGCCAAATTTGTTGTCAATGGGTTCTCTCAAATGCAGGGCCTCAATTTTGATCAAATTTTTTTCCCAGTAGTACACTTTGAAACAGTCCAATGCATGCTTGCGCTCACTGCACTTGAGTCATGGTACATTACCAGACTAGACATATACTCTGCCTATCTCTACAGTGAACTGGAGGAGGAACTCTGCATAGGATTTTCTACCACTCATCTCAAAGGCAAGGTCCTATGACTCCTGCACACAATCTTTGGCCTGAAACAGGCTGGACTCGTCTGGTGAAAGACACTGGACAAATCTATGAAGGAGCTGGGATTTACTCACTTGCACTCAGGTGCTGGATTCTTCATCTACTGCATCAGTAAAACATTCATGCTTGCCATCATCTATGTTGATGATGCTCTCTTTTGCAGACCAGACAGAGCTTTAGTAGATAAGCTCAAGGCCACCTTCATGGAGAAGTGGTAATGTCATGATCTTGGGGAACCTCGTGAATTCCTCTGAATGGCAATCAGGTAAGATGGCCAGAAATTACTCCTGGACCAACAAAAATACCCTGCTAAAGTTCTTGAATGTTATGGCATGGCAAATGCTAGGCCTGCCTACATGCCACTCCCTCCTGGCTATTATATGGAGCAGAACAATGCCCCTGTGAACTCTGCATTGTGGATGCACTTCCAGCAGGTGATTGGCTCATTACTCTATCTTATGATTGGCACTCAACCTGATATTGCACACACGGTTAACATCCTCACCCATGCTTCTGCAAATCCATTATAAGCCCATCTTGATAAGGCCCTGTACATCTGCTGATACCTTGTCAGCACACAAAGCTATGTGCTTGTATATGATGGCTCCTTGGATAAGGGACTTTATGCCTGCACTAACTCCGATTGGGGTCAAGATCATCTCATCCACCATTCCCAAACTGGATACTACATGAAATTGGTGGACTGTGTGTTTTTGTGGAATTCACACTTACAAAAAAACACTGCCCTGTCATCAACTGAGGTAGAATACATGGCTTTGAGTGATTGTACTTGCCAAGCTGTCTGGATCTGTTAGATGATGAAGGAACTCAGTTTCAACTCAGGTCCAATTCCCATCTGTGGTGACAATCAGAGATTTCCAACCCTGTTATTGAGAAACAGTCAAAGCCATCCAGATCCAGTATCATTTTGTGTGGGACATAGTAATGAATACCAAATATATTGAGATACTTTACATCCTGTTACATTTCACCCCTTTTCCTTCCCCTTTCTTGCCTTGTCTTCATTTTGCGCCTTTATTTAGTGTCACATGACACATCTGTATTACCAATCCTTCCATAGGATTCCCTTGACTTCTATTGCACTTACCAAGTGCTCCTTTTCTGCTATTGGTTCTTCTTTCCTTCCATGACATTGTATGCCTTTCTATGCTTACTCATAGACATTCCACAAAGTTCCCTCATATTCTAAACCTTCACTTACTTTCCCAGACACCTTAGCTTAGACCCCCTCATGGCTACCTATTGTATTCTCTAGACCTTGCAATCCCACCATTGTGGTTGCCCTTGGTCTCCCTAATCCTCATCCTACTATTGTGTGGACACTCCCTCTCTTGCTAAGCCCTTGCCAATAACCCAAGGCAGTCCTAGTCCCTGTTGTCCACCAGCCCTGCAGATCTCCCATCTTGTGGAATTCTTGGTCCTCTTTCCCTCGCCCTCTCTTTCATCCAGCAACCTGACAAAACAAATGACCTCATTATCAATGCCTCTGAGCCCATCTCTGCCAAAGAACTTCACCTACACGAAGAAGGGCTTACTTGGCTCCCGCAGGCAAGATCATTAATTGACTTAGAGCTGATCAAGAGGCAGCTGAGCATGCCAAAGCTCTCACTCTTGCAGAAGACCAGCTCATGCTCTCATCAGTGACAGCCTCTGACAGCTCCTGCTTGCACACCCCACTCCCCTCCTCACCCTCACTCCTTTCAAACCAGAAGTCAGAATGCATCCCCCAAGCCTTGTCCCTATTCAGCGAATCTGACACCATACCCTTCCATCCTCAGACCATGCTGCCTAGCAAAGGAATGCTTTTGGTACTGGGTTCCAGTATCTGCTTCATCCAGACATTCCAACACTTCGCTCCCAGCCATTGCTTCCAAGAAATCCCTCAACCATGTGCTAGAGGTCATACAATAGTGTGATAGTCATAAAGCTGCCCATAGCAAACCATATCTCCATAGTAGTCTATAGCTGTATAGCAGCCCATAGTGCCATAGCAAAGTTGATGAAATGTGTAAATCATATAGTTGTATAGTAACACCTGGTTGTATAGTGACTGATGGGGTAAAAGGGGGAAAGGAGGAGAGGATGATGGAGAAGAAGGAGGGGATGATGGGAATAATGAAGGAAGGGGGAGAATGTGATGGAAATAATGGGAGGAGAAGGAGGAAATAATATAAATAATGGGGGGAGCAGCTGGGGTGATGACAAAAATTGAGGGAGAGGGTGGGAGTGATGGAAATAATGGGGTGAGAGGGTGGGGTGATGACAAAAATAGAAGGAGAGAGTGATGGGAAAAATAGAGAAAGGTGAAAAAGATGATGATACAGATTGGAGGAGGAAGAGGAAGTGATGACAAAAATGGAGAGGATGATGACAAAGCTGGGCGGAGAAAGAGGTGATGATAACAAAGAGAAGGGGGAAAGTGTATCAAAAGTGTAGTAAATATACCAAAAAAGCGAAAAAAAGTATATCCAAAAGTGTTATAAAAACTGTATCAAAGTGTACAAAAAGTGGATAAAACAGTGTAGTAAAGTGTACCAAAAAAGCGAAAAAAAAGGTGTACAAAAAGTGCCCCGAAGTATACCAAAGTGTATCAACAATGTACCAAAAGTGTAGTAAAAAAATGTAGTAAAAGTGTAGTAAAAAAGCGAACAAAAGTGTAGTATAAGTATAGTCAACAGACTTTGTCAAATTTGAGTTGTGTTTGCTTTCCCACACTTCAGCTGAGTTTGTATTTTTGTTGACTATTGTATTTGTTGGCTGAGTTTACATTTTTGGCTGAGTTTGAATTTTCTTATATGAACAAGCCTCAATTCATTTCTTTCCCATAGCTTCTCTTCCCTCAACCACTATCATCTCTTATTTTTTTCTCAATACAACTTTTTTCACCACACTTCTTGTAAGTTATTTTCAACATTTCTATATTCTTATTAACCCTTGACTCTTTGCCTAGATACAAATACTGGTGAGTCATTTGTCAATATTTGAATATTCTTACTAACTTTTTGCTCTTTGCTTACATATCAACATATGTACTAATGGTGAGTCACTACAATAATACTTTAATATTCACACTGACAAGTATGATTGATCTAGTATATAGCTATATATATATATACAGTAGTTATTCTTATGTAATTCAATATATGAAAACATATTGTGTTTTTGCAATTATATAATCAGATAGCAAATTATTCTAAACTATTTAGTTCTTCATAGCTATTTATAGTATTCCATAGCAAAACTGGTACTCTCCATAGCAATCCATAGAAGAAGTGGTACTCCATAACAAAGATGGTACTCTCTAGCACTGGCCAATCTGGACCTTGCTGAAGTGCTATGACTACTATACAGCACTCTATAGAGCTATCTAGCAAAAAGTGATTTGCTGATGAGATGGCTTTCTGGGACTGTGACTGACCTTCAACATGCTAGCTATTCACTTTCATGTTTGTACAAACACCTGTTTTACTTCACGTGCCACAGTTTTAGAAGAAGGTATGTGACATTTGGGCCTACAAGTCTTCATCAATGATTGAAAACCTCTATTGTTCACGATTCTGAATGGACATAGATTTTCAGACACCCAATGCACAATCTCTGTGCTAGATATCAAGTCAGCAAATCCTGCCACTCTTGCACTATTTCAAAACATACTGGGTTTCTGTATGTGTATGCTGTCTAAGACTGTAAGTATTCTTCCCCTTACTCTTTTGTTTGAAAACAGCAGTGATTCAACCATTGCATAAGATACTGCTAACTATTTTGGTCCACACTTCATTTATATCCTTTGCATCAACTGCGGCTCCAAGAGCTTCATTCCTCCAACAGGATCTTACATACCTTTTGCATATTTGAGGTGGACTGAGTGTCTTTAGTGTCAAGGTGTTGACGTATCTTGACCTTGCATCCCCTTGCACTACACTTGAACTTGTGCACCTGGCAGCCATCAATTGTCTTGATTGTAGGTACAGGATCAAAGAATGTGTACACCAGTGTGACCGACTTTTTTTGCAGGTGGTCTAAATATCACAGATTGAATTCCAAACAGAAGATTTTGTATGGTGATTAACAAACCTAGTTCCATTTCAGCTGTCTCTTCCTCCTCAGAGTCTGGATCAGTGAGTCCAAGGCTTGATGAACACTCTTGTCCACTGATGTGCCCATTTGTATGGGTCTCCATGACACTGGCATCAGAGTCAGGCAACTCCTTGTCTTCAGACTGACTTGGAAGAGTGGTGTGGCAAGTGGTCATACAGCTACCTTGCATGCTCTTGACCTTTTTCTTTGCAGCCTCTGAAGCCACATCTTTTGCCATACTGCTATCACTTCCTTTATGCTTTCATGCTCCTGTTGTCGCCCTTGCCTCAATAGCAGCCTGTGCCCTCTTGGTCCCCATTTACCTGTTTGCAAGTTCATGTTGGGCATTGTATTGGCAGTGTTGGTTTGAGCACCTGTTTAACTTTGCCGATCTGATTTTTTAGTGTCATAAGCAATTACATATTAGTAGCTAAACCCGCTATGAGGGTGTGGGTAAGGGTGTAGGTGTCCAATGGCCCTATTCCCACCTGTACCTGCTAAGTACCCCTATTCATGACAGACCCTAGTCACAGGTCAGGCATTTTATGATGGATAATGCAAGCAATAACAAATATGCCATGAGAGAGCTTAAACCATTGTTGCATCAAGAGGAAGTCAAATTTGATGCACTTGATCAACACATCATATGCTTTCCACATGTGATTCATATCTGTGTGACTCATGTCATCAAGAGTTTTATTGACAAAGAATTGGTCAACATCACAGAAGTGTGGATTGACTCATTCCCTAAGAAAGCCAAATGTGAAGCATACACCAAGGCAGTCAGAAAAGATCCTATTTGAATGGGTTGTGCAATTGTAAAAGTGGTCTGTATGTCTGGATTATGTCAGAATGAATTTGCTGATACTGTCAGGATTGGTAATATCAAGAATTGGTTCAAAGGCCCCACCAGTGTCCCGAAGAATGTACCAGAACTCAAGCTGCTGCATGATGTAATATCACGCCAGGATTCAACATACAGTGACTCCAAAAAGCGTTAAAATAACTAACCCCAAACTGGGGTGCGAAGCGCCCCGCAACCACCCGTGGGAATATCGCTTCGCTTTGGTGAGACCAAACAAAGTACAAACCCTTGGCTACAAATCGGTCCCTGGGTCATGTGATGTGGCCTAGGGGTTGCAAAGATATGACTGTTTTAAAACAGGAACACCATTGTAACAGTTTTTGGACTTTTGTAATACTGGGGGTATTTGGTATAAATTAGTACTTGGTATACCCTCCTTTGGCTTTAACCACAGCCTGAACCC
>JBBPJJ010000820.1:0-14037 GCA_038088635.1 Veloboletus limbatus
TCTTCAACTAGCAGAACATTCTAATAGACCGCTTAGAACACCCCTTGCATGCATAGAATACATAGTTCGGGCATGCATGCTCTATGTCTGCCTCTTCCACATGTGTCAACCAGTCTTCTGGAAGGGCGGCCATATCTGACTGGTCCTGCAAGTCTCGGAAAAGCCTCCATATCATGTTCTGGACTCTTCCATCGCCCATTTCAGGGTAGTTCTCACCACCACGTCGGATGGGGACTCTTAGCAAAGCCAGAAAGTCAGCCTGAAGTGGGCATCCAGGTATTGTGGTTGCCTTCACCACCAACTGGGGAGGCTCTCCTCCAGGCTGTGCAGGAAGGGGCTCACCCAGACACCTTTCATGATACCATGCTCTGCATCCTTGACAATACCTTTGTGTGTCATCTGGGCAGTATGGCTCATCACATTCCCCACAGACTAGTGGAGTATCCTGTAAAGCAGTTGTTCAATATGTAAAACAGGTCACTGAATACCTTGGACATATATACCTCCAGAATGAACCGCTTGCCTTTGATGCTCATCTTCCAGCGACAAAACATATCTGGCTCCTCAACTTCTGGACCAAAAGGCAAGGCCTCATTAAATTCGATGATATGCGCAGGAGCTGCATGGCATTATAGTAGATGAATCCAGGATTGACTTTGATTCACTTACATTCAATGCTGCGCACATCAATAATATCATAGTGGTTGGATTCCACTACCTCCAACACACCCACATACTTCTCAAACCTATATATGATAGTTTAAATAGATTAGCCAATGGACATACAGCAATTGAAACATGATGGGCCTACCAAGCACCTTGAAGATGGTTATAAGAGTAATACCATCTGACCCTCACCCAGGGCTCATAGAATGGCATATGTTCACCCACTACAATATGCCTCTTCACACGAATATCCTCGATGATGGCATACCATAGTTGGTTGCCAGGTGCCTTGACCACTATTCTAGTATCATGGTCTATAAACCCACATAGGATAATTGCACGAGTGGACGACACTTACTTCTCCCCTCTAGTGAAGGTATGGCGATGTTGGTCTGCATTTTCAGGACGATCACCTTCTAGGCCATCCTGATCTTCAACTATGCACATGAACAATCAGCTATCAAACCACTGGCAGGACAGAGAATGAAATCACAAACCCTGTAGGGTGTGACAGACCTTCATTATCTCAAATTCTTGAAGAGTAGGTACATATTGCATCGTATGTGCTTTTCTGCCTCGCGTGATCCTAGACCCAGCCATAATGGAAGTGAATTTTGGGAGAAGAGGATATAGGGAGGAATCAGGGGGTGAGGCGACTTAAATATTGCTGCTAGATATGTAATCGGCGTTATGGATCCATATATGCGACCCTGAGCATGAAGCAAGGCACTTTGAATTCAATCAGGGTCCATGCTAATTGACCCTGTCAAATATTGTGTAGTCGAGCCTTAGTTCCGATTGAATTGAAAGGTCACCAAGCGATGAAATATATATAACATGAAGAGGCCAGACTGTCTGACACTGTCATCATACTCCTCGTACTATCATGGACTGGACAGCCTTTGTACAATCAGCTGAGGATGAGGCCTTCATGAACTGGCGTGCTACCCTTCACCTTATTCCACCTCTGTCAGCTCCATCAGCTCCATCAGCTACTCCTGCTCCTACCTCATCTGAGAATGTCAAGCTAGTGTTGGACAACTGTCATCACTGGCTTTCCCAGGCCTGCTCATCAGATGAACAGACACAACAGCCACAGACTCCAGAGAATGCACTGAGTGTGCTTGGGCGCTGTCTACATTACCTCCAGTATCAGCAAGGTTCCACCTCATCTGATGATGGTTCTGATGACTATGCTCCAGAGCAGGAGCTGGGGCTGGAGAAACCTCCAAACATGGACTTTCCTGATGTCCATGAAGAGCCACGGCCAGTAGGGGTTGATCCAGACCATATTGCCAGTAGGTCATTCATTCTAGGTCATATCTAACCATTGCATGACCATGTTACTAGTGTGTGCTATGGCCCGTCCAACCATGTGGGCTTCTTCACTGGCTTTACTGGACACATTGAAGCTTGAGACCTGGGTGGATGGCATTCCATTGAATTACCATCTCATGAGCATCTTCTACTCCCTTTTAGGACGCACCTCCATCCGCTTTGTAGACATGTTTACTGCACGACCATCCATGCCAGAGGAGGCACCCACCTTGGAGGAAATCCAGCTTTTCTGCCAGCGGCATTACTATGATCCAGATGAAGATGAAGACATGCCCAAGGTTGCTGTGTTTCTGGTCTTCCTGCAACACCATTACTTTGTTGCAATATTTGACTACTCCAGAGGTATATCCTGGGTTCTGGGAAAGAACATCTCCAATCCCAACCTTGTCCCTGCTTCTGGCATAGACTGGACATCCTGGAATGGCCCTGCATTCTGGAGAAGGGTCGCTGCCCTTCATGGCTGGGATGATACCCTTCCCTTAGCAGATCAGGTGATCTCTATAGATTGGATTCAAAATGGCTATGACTGTGGCCCCACTGCCTGTGCAGTACTTGAATCATTTCTGCGACATGGCCTGGCATTTTCCCCTACTGGAACCTTGCAGCTGCCAAGGCTTTTATGTGGACACCTTCTACGCATCTACATGTTCACCAATTTGAAGGCAGTCTGTCGTTGTGCATGGCAGGACTATGTCCAGCTAACAAATCCAAATGGCCCCTTGGATCCATTGTGGGCTGCATGGGATGACACACCTTTTGTGGACAATGACATTATGGCCCTGACTGCACGAGCATCCTCTGGAGAACATGCTGCCCAGGTTCTCAGGGATCTTAACATTGTCAGAGGCAACTGTCAGGCCTGTCAACAGTGTGCTATTGATGCTACACCACATTCCCCATCGATGGTCCCCCAGCGGGTCGTTCCTGATGCCAGCATGGATATAGATACAGCTGCTAGCCAGAAGCCAGAAGAGGGTGGCCAATCCATCCCTGTCATGACCACTCATCTGCGAAACCTTATGAAGCGATACCCTGACTGTCATGGTGCTCGCAATAGGCATCGTATACAACCCACCGCTCGAGGAGGAAGGGCAGAAGAAGAACAACTACAAGAAGGCTGGCCGGTTGAAATTCTTCAAGACAAGACCTCGGCTCGTTATCCCAATGCTCGTGTCTTTCGCTTCCCTAGGCCAACACCACCGATTGCACTTCCAGCCTATGTGGGCAGGAGATGGATAGAGGATATTCCCTTTTTTGATGAATATGAGTCAGGACCTTCAATGGAGACTTTGAATCCATTCCATGATTCCATGGAGTTTGTTGATCCTCTTCACTATCAAGGGTCCTGGGTCATGTTCAGAGATTATGGATTTCGCCTTCTTCCTTCATTCCATCAGATGTTCTATCTTGGTCCTGCCATCAAGGTTTTGGAGCATGTCTTGTGTGTGGGGGTCCTGTCCAGTCATGATGCATCCATCCAGATCCCTGACCATATTAGAGGTGGGTATAATCTCTCCCGCCACAACTCCATTCAGGACTCTCCCATCACTGTGTCTGATGTCACCATCATGGGTTTACAAGAGATATTGGATATTGGTGGTGCTGACTCTGAGGAGTCCTTTCAGGCCTTTGTTTGTGGCCGATACATAGATCAGTATATTGCTGTGGACATGGAAAAGGACCATGTACCTCAAGAACCTTCTAGGATCCAGGCCTCTATTGATGTTGACAGCCTTATCTGGGTCACACACACCTTCAGGTGTAAGCTCAGTGTATCGATCTATCTGGGTCCATTCATGGAAAAGCGGGCACCCATCTTCAAGCATAACCACGTTTATGTGGACATCCTAGTGCCACCATCCATGGAGGATAGGTCTGCCATGGGTGGGAGAACAGAATGGTATACAAAGGCCATGCCCCTCAGTGGAATCCCACATATAACCCTTGGCCATATGGGTGGTGCTGCTTCCTCAGCACACCTCAATGTCTATCTTTTTTTTCCTAGGATGATTCACAGAGAAGAGTACTCAGGCAGGCGAGCCACATATGTTCCAAAGGAGATCCAGGATTTCTTCTGGACACACGTTCTCCTTCCAGCGATCACAGAGCATAGCAGCAGGTCCTCTGAGCCATATGTTACTCTCACACTTCCTGAGGTCACCTATAAATCAAGGAAGGGAAAGCGCCATATTCCCACTCGTCCAAAGGCAGTTCCTTTCACTGATCAGAACTTTCTCAGCATCCAGGAGACCATGCGGGACATCATCCACAATGCACCCAACACCCTTGCGCAATATGGTTCCTTTTTCTTCATGCTGGAAGGCAAGGGCATCAAGCTTTTTACCAAGGATGGCCAGGAGGGCGCATTTCGCAATCCTGCACAGGCTCTTCTGGCTAACTTTGGATGCCTTGATTGGAAGTATATGAAAGATAGGGCCAATGGTGAGCTACTACTGGACATCGGAATCTCTTTCTTCCCTCCTCCAGACCAATCACCACTTGTTGGTCTTTGGAGGTTAGATGTTCTTGAGGCATCCTTTGGTGCAGGTGGTTTTAAAACAGGTCACCTTCACCAGGCCTGTACAGCTGGTCGATATGGAGGGCTCCAGGCTGAGATGGAACAGGAGAGAGCACGCCAAACCCAGGTCTGTTATCGCAGTGCCTACAACCTTGCCTATGAGGCAGTTCGTCCAAATGACAACATCCACACCTTTGTGGAGGACAAAGACGCATACCACCTTAATCCACACTATTTTGAGGAGTGTCAAAGGGTGATGGAGCTTTATGAGGGCAAGGTCAGGGAGCGAACATATGGAGTTAGAGACGAGTATAGAATGGGTGGTCAAGCTGCATTCAAGCTATTGGCTGCCTTTGAGGAGAAGGTGGTTGTATTCTCATTTACTACTATGTTCTCTGCATTGACACTTGCTACTGAAATCAGGTGGATGCTTATCTGCGATCTGATCCAATTCTCTGGATCTCTTCTACCACCTGGTTCTCATTTCTTCATAGGCGGATAAGCTGCCTGCAGGCAGCACAGCTCAAGATGCACCGCATTGCACCACGCAACTATGGCATTATCACTGGCATTTTATGCCATCTCATACGGTGCATCTTTGGCACTCCTATCATTCTGGACCACCATGTCAGAAGGTCCATGGCATTGTTGCTATACAGGGACATTACAGATCGTTTTGGATTCTTCTTTTTGCATGGCCTTCAAATTAGGGGGAGTATCTGCCTACCAGATGTTCAGCAAGTGGATTCATGGGATGTCCTGCAGGCCATGGGTATCAAGAAGAAGTGCAAGGCAGCTGTTACCAGATCAACTGCATCTCGTCTGAATCAAGCCCCTTCTGAACTATGGCCTCTTGGTCGCTTTCCCACATGGAAGAATGTCCTTCACACTCTAAGTGAATCACCCTGGATACTTGTTAGAGACTGGACCTGGACCAGCAGCCTACAGACCTTGGAGTATTCTGTGGGTAGGCTATTTGTACACTTCACCACTCAATTCTGGCTACAGCTAAAGAGTTCTTGGTTGACCACTCCTATATCCCAGCCAATCTCGTTGCAAGAGGCAATGACATGCTGGACTGTGAGTGCCATCTATAATGCACTCACTACAGTGTCATTTGAAGCATGCAATGCTGGCATTCCTGGACACACAGCTGCCATGGGTCGACCTCAAAAGCCCTTTGGAGAAAGAGTTAATATCTTCTTTCCTGATGAAGACCATGCCTGCCCAGATGCCTCTCCATGGACAATATTCTGGAGAAGACCGGGATACGTTGGGGAATGGCATTATTTCCTTCAAGGCCGATCAGAGCAAGATCAATGGGTCGCCATGGATGGTATGGGTCAAATATTTGACCAGCTGCAGTGTCTTCCTCAAAGCAAGGTACCCACCACTAATAGAAAGGGGGCTACTTGGACACAATCACAAGGGAAGATCAAGATTGTGACCAATCCAAAGCATTATAGGTTGGAGGGTATCAGTCAGACATCAATGCCACGCAGGTCGCAGGCTCCACGAGTCATCAACAACAATAGTGCTTTCCAAAAATTGCTTCTACACTCCAATGGGTATGATGACTTTGAGACGAATGCATACATAATAGCACAGAGGCGGCGATTAAATAGAATCAAGAATTTAAAACGCTCTGTAAAGGCAAAAGGGAAGCGAAAGGTCCCAATAGCCAAAAATGGTGAGTTCTGCAGTCATGTCTACATATACATTATACTAAGTGAAGTCAGCTCGACAAAGGCACCAGTTGTCTGCCATCCAGGAGGTGGCAACTGATGAGGAAGATGAGGCAGATGTTAATGGAGATGGATTGCCATCAAACAGGATTGTGGTGGATAATGAATTGAGTGACATAGAGGTGGGAGAAGAGGAAGAGGAAAAGAGGAGAGAAGAGGAGGAGCAGGAGGAGCAGGAGGAGCAGGAGGAGCAGGAGGAGCAGGAGGAGCAGGAGCAGGAGGAGCAGGAGTAGGAGGAGCAGGAGAAGGAGAAGGAAGAGAAAAGGAGATATAAACATTGATGTGGATGTGGATGAGCAAATGGATAGGACGTGGATAAATAGATAGAATATTTCAAATAGGCAAAAACTTTCTTAATTGCCTATTTCAAAATCACATCGTATGTAACATCTTCCAGAAGGTTGAGAATATTCATATCAAGGTTGTTTGCATACAACAATATGTACAAAAGTGTATCAGAATGTGTAGTAACTTTGAAGGTTCATTATAAAGTTCATTCTACAGATATTTGAAATGCCTACCTTCACCTCCTTCTATCAAAACAAAGATCAATTTTTTTGGCCTCCAATATGCTGGTTAAAAAGATGTTGGATGGTGTCCGCACTGCTAATCAACTCTCTGAAGACGATGGTGACATTTACTAGGCCTCATAAAATTGTTTGAGCAGATAGCACAATATTTACTTCTTCTCTCATACTGAAAGCTGGCATATCATGTCCATGTTATGAAAGCACTCTGGAATGACCATAGTATTTTTCCTCATTGGAAACAAACCCAACATCCTGCAAAATCGTTTTCATAGCATACCAAGTACACAGATTGTATCCTGCAGCCTAGTCATCTTGAAGGTTCGGACAATTTGGAAAGGTTTGGAAAGTTTATGCTATACTTTTCCTACACTTGAGCATTAAGATATCAGTGTACCAGACATTTAGGAAAGGGGCCATAAATGAGGTGTAAACAATGTACTTACCATGTACAAAGGGGCATACATACATGTACTAGAAGGTGTATCCCTGGCAAAGGGTTGGTCTTAGTGTTGTTGCAGCTCAGCTTTTGTACTTTTCAGTTTATTCCATTTATTGAATTTATTATGCAGTATTAAGATACATCATCAGTATATGAAATATAGTTTGAAATGGCCTTTATAAATTTGTTTAAGACGTCCTAATTCAGTAATCTGACCATTTTCAATATATTGCCCTAGCTTGTAATTTGGCTCAGCTTTTGTGACAATAGCTTTTTCCAAATATCTCAAGAATGGTCAGATCAATGGTAGTTAAAGAGATTTTCTCTAATTACAACACCTAAAAATTGCATTATTAAATTCACAACAGGTATATTAACCAAGTAGAACATGAGATGAAAAATCCCAAAGCTGAGCTGCAACAATACTAGTTGGTCTACACTTTCATTGCACTTCAACATTATCACTGTATGTGATGTGTAGTCAACAGTATAGGTAGAGTGTACAGAGAGGCGAGAAGCAGTCCATTTACAAAGGGTCACATGCCACATATGCATGACTTATATAAAGAAACCTAGTCATCTTGAAGGTTTGGAAGGTTCGTACTACACTTCTCCTACACTTTCCTTGTGCTCAAGCAAGGCCATTGGAACACTTTAGATATCAGTGTTTGTACAGAGAGGCTAGCAAAGGGTGTGCAGTCCATTTACAAAAGGGTCACATGCTAGACATGCATGCCTTATATCCTATAAGTCTGGCAGTCTAGCAGTCAGTAGCTGCACTTAGAATAAGAATACTCTTGTGAAAGTGCAATCTACACAATGATTATTGCATATTTATGGGCATACATACCACCAAAAAGCGTAGTTGTCCTGGTGAGTCACAGTTCAGTGACATGGCTTGGCTTCACTCTACCTGCACAATCACCATTAGTGACTAGGTGGACCGTTGGCCTCTGTGGGTCATCTGCAGCTGCTAGGAAGTGGTGGTGATGGTCCAAGTATATTGGTTGTGTTGCAATGATGCCATTTTCTATCAGCTCCCAGGAATTATTTCAAAGCTAGATGCATCTTTCCTATCTCCATTTTTTAATCACTGTATATCAATCCAGGAAGTTGTTGGAATGCTTTCAAACATCTTCCAGGGGGTTATCAAGCACTCCAATGTGATGTGAGATAGTTTCAAAGACATCTGGAATTTATTTGATGATGTTCCAGCTATTCATCTCAATTTCATCTTGTTTGATCTTTATCTTGGAATTCTGACCATAGATTTTCTTGAGTAGAACATCAAAATGTTCCTATGGATAGCACTGACCAGTGGTGGTATAAATGGATTCCAGAAATCAAAAATCAAATTTGAATCTCGAATCTTAACTTCTAAATCACCCTATAAATCATTCAGTTCAATGAACCACTCACTCACCAGGGAGCAATGCAAGAGGCCAGCTGACTGTGAACACTGGGTGGGATGAGCTGTAGATGGTGAGTTGGAGTGTATACAATGATTATTGCATACAAAAAAAGGGCATACATACAGTGGCTCAAACAATTGTCCCAATGTTTGCATGTTTTACACTAATGGTGATATTTCAAACTAAATGCTAATCCTGGCTGAAGCCTAGTGGTATATGAAAGATAGATCTCACTCTTGGCTACATCATTGGTCTCTAGTGCAAAGGATTTGGATTAGATCTAATTAAATGGCAGCCATATCAAAACAGTGACTCATTGGGACAATTGTTTGACTTTATACAAGTATAGCATTTAGTACTTGGTATGACCTCCTTTTGCCTTGATAACTGCTTGAATCCTTCTAGGCATGCTTTCCATCCACTTCTGACACTTTTCCACAGAAATCTTCTCCCACTGCTCTTCCACCCTTTCCCACAATTGATGAACTCCTGTAGGAGCAGTTGCATAAGATGAAAGGGTTCTTTTCAGATGACCCCAAGTGTGTTCAATAGGATTGAGGTCAGGAGACTGGGCAGGCCAGTCCAAAAGCTTGATTTCTTGCTCATCAAACCACTTTTGAGCCCTTTTGGAGGTGTGTTTGGGATCATTATCCTGCTGAAAAATAATATCATCTGGAAGAATTCCAGATTCCTCCATGCTTTTCCTCCAAAATTGCCACATATTGCTCAGTATCCATTCATCCTTCAACCTCACTCAAAACCCCCACTCCATTCCACCCTATGCAGTCCCATACCATTAGAGAACCTCCTTCAAACTTGACTATACCTTTAACCTCTCTAGAAGTTAAGCCTTCATCCTTCTTTTTCCATACATACTCTTGTCCATCTGACCCAATCCTATTGATTTTGGTCTCATCTGACCAAATAACCCTCTTCTAGTCCTCCACAGTCCAATGTTGATACTGGAGAGCAAAAGCCAATCTTCTTTTCCTATGGCTAACTGAGAGAAGAAGGTTTCTAGCTCAGCTTTTGCATTTTTCAGCTTAATAGTGTTCTTTGGCGTGACTCACTAGGGTGGATCATGGTATAAGCCACCTGCACACCCTTTGCTAGCCTCTCTGTACACTCTACCTATACTGTTGACTTACACATCACATACAGTGATAATGTTGAAGTGCAATGAAAATGTAGACTAGAATGACCCTACTGATATCTAATGTGTACCAATGGCCATGCTCAAGCACAAGAAAAGTGTAAGAAAAGTGTAGTACGAACTTTCCGAACCTTTCCGAACCTTCCGAACCTTCAAGATGATACACAACCAATAATATACCTGGACCATCACCACTGCTTCCTAGGGACTGCAGACGACCCACAGAGGCCAATGATCCACCTACCCAGTCACTAATGATGATCGTGCAGGTAGAGCTATTTAGCTGAGCTGCAACTTTCCATATATGGTGACCGAACCTTCCAAACCTTCACCAGGACTACACTTTTTGGTAGTACAGTGGCTCAAACAATTGTCCCAATGTTTGCATGTTTTACACTAATGGTGATATTCCAAACTAAATGCTAATCCTGGCTAGTGATGTTGTAGCTCAGCTTTTGTAATTTTTATCTTTTCTTCTACCTGGTTACAGCCGTTTGCAAAACGATGCGGAAAATGTGATTGAAAATTTGAGCCTTTGGAAGTAGCCGGGATAGGACCCCGAGCTCAACTGAGCTAGTTCCCACCAGCACATTCTTACATCCACTATGCTGCCACCATCATCACCAGCTCATGACACAGAAAAAGTCTACACATTTGCTGTAGCTCTTACTGTCTATTCCACCCTCAAGAAGAAAGCCAAGGGTAAATCTACTACAAAGGAGGAAAAGTCTATCAAGATAAAGGAATTGGTTTTTTCTGTTGATGACAGTAACTATATTGACTTTTTGTGGAGCATACTTGACAAGCATGGACAAGACCGGTATCGAATTTCTGAGAAAAAGCATTTTCCATTCAAGTTATTTTTTCATTGTTTATTCACTAATCTAGATATCAGTAGGGTCAGTCTAGTCTACATTTTCATTGCACTTCGACATTATCACTGTATGTGATGTGTAAGTCAACAGTAGTATAGGTAGAGTGTACAGAGAGGCTAGCAAAGGGTGTGCAGGTGGCTTATACCATGATCCACCCTAGTGAGTCACGCCAAAGAACACTATTGTGCATGTGGATGGACTATTGGCCTCTGTGGGTCATCTGTGGTCGCTAGGAAGCAGTGGTGATGGTCCAGGTATATTGGCTGTGTTGCAATGAACACAGATTGCATCAACCCGCCTAGTCATCTCAAAGGTTCGGAAGGTTCGTCAAGGTTCGGAAGGTTCGTGCTACACTTTTCCTACACTTTTCCCGTGCTGGAGCATGGCCATTGGTGGGGTCATAGGCATAGCAGCTGTGTTGTAGATAGTGTTGTTGTAGCTCAGCTTTTGTATTGCTGAGCCAAAAGTAAAGTTAAGGTAATATCTTGAAAGTGACCAGATTATTAGCTTAAGGTGTCTTGGGCAAACCTATAGAGGACATTCCAAACTTTCAATAATGCATAATAAATGCACTAAATGAAATAAGCTGAAAAATGCAAAAGCTGAGCTACAACAACACTAGTCGTAGATGACAGTAGGTCCATTGCCTTGTAAACTGTAGTTTGTGCTGACCTGCTAGTGTTGCTATTTTGACTGAGTGCATCCATTCCATTGTCATGTCTAGGACATCTATGGGTGACTGGAAAGTCTTTGGATTGTTACCACCATGTCCCATCTCGTACAGCTTGGCTATGGTAGGTGGGCTTTATTCACCTATATGGTCTGACCATGTGTTCCACAGCATCACTGGCCACATGTACAATGTCCTGGACATGCCTAAGATATCTTAGGTTTCACTCATGGTGCAGCAGTCTGGTCTGGCAGTTTTGGGGGTATGTATAGGGGGTATGTATAGATAGAGCCCTGCAGGGGTAAATCCATGGTATCAGACTGCTGACCCAGACAAGACCCATACCCACCAACCCATGGGTTACAAGCCCCTAAGGGTACACAAAGGGTATGGATGGATATATCCTTCATGGATCTACCCCGAAGGGTACATGGATTGAATACTGCTATCTACACAGCAAGTATTAACCCATCCATCAGGTAGTTCAATCTTCATGGGCTCAGCATGCCCATTGACCACCTTGACATCATCCATTCAACATCAAACATAGGGAGATGATGTGAAGGCAATATACCAGGGATGGTCAAATTGTCCATGGCCATGTGTGAGAGCTGCACATATACTGCACAGCATTCATGCCGCCGATAGATACATATCAAGTTCATTAACCAGTTGAGAATCCTTGAGCTTAGAAAAACTAAGAAGGTTGTCAAAGATAGATATTACCAGTTTCCTATAAAACATCATCATAAGTTGGAAAGAAGGTAGAGCAAGGGAGTATGGGTGGCACTCACTTGCTATGTTGATTGGGCTATAAACATGGAAGACCGGGTGACAATGTGTGGGTGGCACTATCAATGGGTCAGTGGGATGGATCATAAATATGGCTGTTGTGCTACACGTACATCGGTTGGGCTGTATACAGGTTCATTGGGGTGTACACACTGTGGTCATGGTGAAAATGGGTAAGCAGCACTTTAAGGGGTTATATACATGGCAGCATACAATGGTCAGGGCGGCACAAGTAGAGTGATGGTGCTATAACTGGGTTGGTTGGGTCATAGATGTAGTGGTTGCCAGTTATAAAGGCAGGAGGCAAGTGAGCACTGAGATGGCAAGAGCCAAGGATGAGTGGGAGAGCATGCAATGGCACTACTTAAAACAGATGGGGGGAATCCCATGTAAAGGGGACAGGAGGGGCCTTTAAATGGCATGTATTGTGGTGGAATATGCTAAGAGTAATGATGAAGCTACAGAGGAGGGGACCAGAGGAGGGATCATACCCCATTGTGGTGTGGGGAAACAGTGTGGGCTCCTGCACCATGGCTGCATATAGATAGGTTCGGAAGGTTCGTGCTAGAACACATTAGGTATCAGTGTACCAGATATCTAGGAAAAGGCCTTTAATGAGGTGTAAACAGTGTACTTACCATGTACAAAGGGACATACATACATGTACCAGAAGGTGTATTCCTGGCAAAGGGTATTGTGCTTCAACACTTCAACATTAAACATTATCACAGTGTACAGAGAGGCTAGCAAAGGGTGTGCAGTCTAGTCATGCCTGGTTCTGGCGGTCAGTAGCTGCATTTAAGATAAGAAGAACACTATTGTGCATGTGGGTGGACTGTTGGCCTCTGTGGGTTGTCTACATTCACTAGGAAGCGGTGGTGATGGTCCAGATATATTGGCTATGTTGCAATGAACACAGATTGCATCAACCAGCCTAGTCATCTCAAAGGTTCGGAAGGTTCGTCAAGGTTCGGAAGGTTCGTGCTACACTTTTCCTACACTTTTCCTGTGCTGGAGCATGGCCATTGGTGGGGTCATAGGCATAGTGGCTGTGTTGTAGATGACAGTGGGTCCGTTGCCCTGTAAACAGGTTAGTTGGGATGTAAAGACAGTAGTTGGAGTGAACACATGTGGGTAGCACTGTAAATAGGATAGGGCTGTTGTTGGGCTGTAAGCGCATTGGTTGGGGTGTGGATGGGTTGATTGAGAGGTGCCAACACAGAGTGGTCATGGTGAGTGGGCTCATAGACACAGCAAGTGGGTTGTTAAAGTGCCTGTTGTGCTATACATAAACACATTGTTTGGGGGTGCAAATGTGTGAGTGGTGGGTTCTGGTCACTGGCAGTGTGGTGTGATGGGGTCGTACTAGTAGACACAGCGGTTGTGCTATTGTTGCACCATAAACAGGTCAATCGGAGTGTAAATACAGTGCTGTCAATGGGTTGGTGGGATGGTAGATATGGCAGTTGCATTGTAAACATGGCGGACGTGTTGTACACAGATGAGTTGAGCTTATTGAATTGGGGTGTACACACCATGGTCAGGGTGGAAATGAGTTGTTGTTGTTGTCAACAGGTCAGTGGGGTCATAGATATAGCGATTGCATTGTGAATGGGCTCATTGCATTGTTAACATGTTAATCGTGCTGTAGACAGGTGGATTGAGCTGTAAATGGGTGAGCCGGGGTGTACACACCATGAGGTTGACAGCGCTGTCAATTATGGATCTGTGGGTCGTAGGTATAGCAGTTGCATTGTATATGGTCCCATTGTGCTGTTAGATATCAGATAGATTGTGTCGACTGGCTTAATCCTCATGAAGGTTCGGAAGGTTCGTCAAGGTTCGGAAGGTTCGTGCTACACTTTTCCTACACTTTTCTTGCTAGTGTTGCCGCAACTC
>JBBPJJ010000821.1:0-14034 GCA_038088635.1 Veloboletus limbatus
ACAGCCTCTGTATGATTGAGATCCAGTATGTTATGGCAAAAGTCCAAAAACTGTTACAATGGTGTTCCTGTTTTAAAACAGTCATATCGTTGCAACCCCTAGGCCAAATCACATGACCCAGGGACCGGTTTGTAGCCAAGGGTTTGTACTTTGTTTGATCTCACCAAAGCGAAGCGATATTCCCACGGGTGGTTGTGGGGCGCTTCGCGCCCCAGTTTGGGGTTAGTTATTGTAACGCTTTTTGGAGTCACTGTAGCATACTGCTCAATAATGAGGAGACTGTTGAACGTGCTGTTACACAGCTGCCTTGGCTCCTATTTTTATTCTATTTCTTCTATTTAGAGTAGCTTATATAATTGTACATCACATGTCACTATATAAGATTCAAACTCAATGTCTGAGTTCTAATAACACTCTTGTTCTTCAACAACCATCATCGTTTGCCTCAATACTGCAACTGCTCCACTACTATTAAAGTAAGTAACCAGTAAATAGCTTCTGCGTAGTTTGTTGTCAAACAGGTTATGAGCCCCGCTAAGCATGATGGGAGCATGTCTCGACGCTGCACCTGGAGCCACTAAGTGATAAAGCTTAGCATTGCTGCGTCATGTTACATGATGCACAATGAGCTTTGCGATAAAGGCAACATGCTAGTGTCATCACTAATGCGGCATGATGATGATGGCTGCACGTTCATTGCTGCATCCAGAGAGCGCCATTATGGCGAACTCTTGTCATCGTTTCTGACTGAAACCTTGACATTTCATTTTACTAATCACTCAATCCTAGATGTCTACCTCCACCTTCACCAACTTCCAGATCCCTGTCTTCATGGGTGCAAACTACAACACCTGGTGGCCCAGGATGGAGAGTGCCATCTTGGCAACCGGTGGCTCTTGGATCAAAGCAATTTGCTGCCCTGTTATCAGTGCGGAAAGTGACAGTGAGGTGATCTCGCAATATATCAAGTGGACAGAATGCAATAACAAGATTCTTGGCACCATCCGACTCTCCCTCTCCCCGACACTCCTCCACAAGTATCTTGTGGAGACCAATGCATTCGTTTTACTAGAGATGATCAAGAATAAGTATGGGAAGACAGGGCTTCCTCAGATTTACACAGATTTCAAGGCAGTCATGGATGGGACTATCCCAACTACTGGGAACCCAGCTGTGGCATTTGCTAAGTTCGAAACACTATTTATGCACCTCCAAACTAACAAGTATCCCATTCCTGACAATATTCAAGCCATGATTTTGCTGTCGAAGCTCCCCCCTTCCATGGATGTCATTGCGCAACTCCTTGTGCAAAAACGTGACTCCCATGGGACATTTATCCCCCCTACCATTCAAGAAATTGTGTCGTCTGTGACTCTCGTGTGGGAGTCAAAGAATTTAGGAGGGAAAGGTAAGGCGCCTAAGCAGGTGCAAAAGATTTCAGCTGTCAAAAGGAAGAGTGGGAACCCATCCTTCCAGGGTCAGCAGCAACAGCCCCCTGCAGTGCCTCAGTAGCAGCGGCAGAGGGGTAGCGCTGATGCTGAGAAGAAGAAGACGAAGCGTGGCAAGTGCAGAGGCAAGAACCAGTGTGAAAAGCATAACGCACTACAGTTCATTCAGCAAGGCTCCAAATCTGCAAGTGACGATTACTTCGCCTCCACTGCCATGACTTCACTTACTCCTGCCATAGTTGACCCCCATGTGAGTGCTCACCAAAGCGCTCAGATGTATCAAGGCAAGGGTGGCCCTCCTGCATTTTTGCAGACAAAGAAGGCCTTTGCATTCGCTCACAAGCTGAACATCCACCCGTCCTCTGAAACCATCTGGTCGATTGACACCACCCTCCCTCTCCTCAAGTGGCTTGACTTTATGTTGCCTCGATCTTCACCTGCCATCCCATCCACTTCTGCCATGACACCGATTGTCACCCTTTCTCCATCAGCACACA
Organism: Veloboletus limbatus; assembly: GCA_038088635.1. Classification (NCBI taxonomy): domain Eukaryota; kingdom Fungi; phylum Basidiomycota; class Agaricomycetes; order Boletales; family Boletaceae; genus Veloboletus; species Veloboletus limbatus. The sequence goes on from JBBPJJ010000821.1 coordinate 1,946, forward strand.
TTGTGCCTTCTGCCCCCTCTCCTCCTCTCTCCCCAGTGCAGTACAACTGCACTTTCTCTTTAGAAGACCTGGATGAGCCGGAACATCCCTCCAAATGCTCGCGTCGCTGGATAAGCCACATTGGAGATAGTTGGGATGCCGACGATATCATTGACATCTATGGGTCAGAAGTCAACGATTTCATGGCTGAAAGGTTTGTTTCTCATTCCTTGATTACCACTGCACAATGCTCACACTCTGTTATGTTTCACTCCTTTGATTTACTTTATCTCTTTGTTCTCTTTGTTACTTTTCACCTTGATGACTTCTTCACGGTAACCCATGGGTTCACCTTTCATTCGTCATCAAGATTACGATCACTTTCCTTCGCTCCGATTCCTCGGCCTTCTGTAGCTGACTCACCAACTGAGTCATACATAGCCTTGTTAATCTCCGCTCTTCAACAGGGTTCTCTCTGTTTCCATCGTATTCCACATCATTCTTTGTCTCTATCCTTTCTAGTCCTTTTCCCTTTCTGGTACATGGTCTGTGCTAACACTATATAAACCCTTGTAGTACGACCATGTACTTTTAACTTTGAGCTCCGCAATACTATGCTTAGTTTTGCCCAGCAAACTTGTCAACTTTGGTCCCTAGTCCCTCAGTCCCAGCAAAGGTTCCTCCAAAGAGGCCTTCTCAAGTCCTAGTCCAGCTCCAGTCCTAGTCACCTTGCAGGTACGTGCAAGCCTACCCGACCCACATGTAACACACTCCACTTTCTATACAGTGTCGAGTAATTTAGAGGATATAAGTAGTGTATCAAATAAAATGGACATTATTTGTGTGCATGGCTCCAATGCCAAGTGTGATCACTGTGAGAAACGACTTTGGATCCTTGATTCAGGTGCATCAATGCACTTTTTTCCAGATTGTTTAGATTTCAGCAATTATACATCGCTTGGAAAGGATAAAATTACCATCCTCTCCACCTCTGGTCATATATACGTTGTAGGGAAAGGAAACTGCAAATTGCAGTGGAAAGATGCACAAAATAAAGTGCGCAACCTAACCCTATTCAATGTAGGACATATTCCCAATTCAGGAGTTCGATTGGTATCTATGGGCCAGATGCTTAATGTTGGCACCAAGGTTAGAGGAAACGCAGAGAGTATTGACATGCTCTTTGGTGATGACACTATACTTGCATCCTTCAAACCAGGCTGCATGGGCCATAATATGTATACCCTTGAGAACATATCCAATCGCCACCATTCAACGGTGACTCCTGACTTTGAGACCATGCATAAACGTATGGGACATCCTTCCAAGGATGTAATGAAACATGCTGTGAAACACATGCACAATTTCCCTTTACTCAAGATACCGAAGGATGACAAGACCTGCAAAGGTTGTGTGGAGGGTAAAACTCCTGCTCGCACTTTCCACCCGGATCTCAGGAGAGCCAAAGCGCCCTTCGAGCTTATACATTCAGACATGAAGTCCTTTCCCATCGCATCCTATCATAAATTCAAATATATCATTACCTTCTTCGATGACTATACATCATATGGGTGGAGTGCATTATTGCACACCGAGGATAATGCCTTATAGGCAACCAAGCACTTTTTAGCGATGGTATCCACCCAATTCAATGCTACTGTCAAAGGATGGATGTCTGATGCAGGGGGAGAGTACAAGTCCAAAGCTTTCGATGAGCTACTAGCCTCTCAGGGGATATGCATCTACCAGAGTGCCCCACATGTTCACCAACAAAATTGTCACGCTGAGCGCTTTGTGCACACCATTATGGACAAGTCGGAACCCATGCGCCTTGATTGTTGCACACCAGATTCTTGGTGGGAATTCAGTTGGAGCCATGCCGTCCACATATACAACAGAATACCATTGCACAGACATAACTGGCGCACTCCGTTTGAGATTCTCAATGGGAAGGCTTCCGATATTGGCCATCTTTGCATCTTTGGTTGCGAAGCATATGCCCATGTCCCTTCAAACGTTTGTACCAATAAGCTGGCCCCTGAATTGGAACCAATGGTGTATCTAGGCGTTGCACCTGGTAATGAACAGAATTATCTATTGATGCGCTGTTCCCAAAATGTTATTTTCACTTCAGCACAAGTGCTCTTTAATGAGCAGCTGTTCCCTTTATATGTGAATCCCTCACATCCATGGACACAGGCCATCCCCAAGCAACAGGTTGAGATTCCACTCCCTGATATGCTGGATGACCTTGATGACTTCCACCCTTGTCTGGACTCTCCTGAACCACTCCATGTGCCTCCACTGTGTACTCCTTTGCCAGTTGCACCATGTTACGATTCATCAGACTTCTCTTGTTTTCTTCTTTTTCTTTCATCTTGATGACCTCTCTACGGTAACCCATGGGTTCACCTTTCTTCCACGTCATCAAGGATTACTACAATCTTCCTTCATTCCAATTCTACGGACTTATGTAACTGACTCATCACCTGAGTCATACTTAGCCACGTAGCTCTCCACCCTTCAACAGGGTTCTCTCCGCTTCCATCGCATTCTGCGATGTTCTTTCATTTACCTTTCTTTATCCATTTTCCTTTCATAGTCCTGGTCCGTGCTAGCCTCTCTCAACGTATATAAACTATACTAGCAAGACCTGTACTCTTTAACTTTGAGCTCCGCAATTCTACGCTAAGTCTTGCCTCTCAGTTCTTCGACTTCGGTCCCCAGTCCCTCAGTCCCAGTAAAGGCCTCTCTAAACGAAGCCTTCCTCAAGCCCCAGTCCTAGTCCTAGTCCTCGTCCTAGTCTTCTTGCGGCTACATGCGAGCCTACCCAGCCCACACGGAACACACCACCTTCACCTCCTATGCAATCCAAAAAGAGCAAAGCCCCTGAACACTGCCCTCCTCCTGCCCTCCTTGCTGTTCCTCCTGCTCCTTGCTGCTCTACATGCAAACAATGTGTATCTAACTGCCCAGGAAACATCTATGGGAATGATCGTCATCCTGTTGACCAGGAAAAAGATGCAGAGCGCACTTGGTGCGACTTGGACCGTGCTAGCACACCTCCTTGACAAGAAGTTCCTGGGACTTTCTGTTACAATTTTCCTCCTCTTTGATTCTACCTACTGCTTCTCTATTCTTCATTCTTTGACTTCTCACATTAGGGGTATGTTTCTCTATTCCTACGATCACATTCTTCTCTTCTCGTGTGGCGATCACACTCATCTTTATATTCTTTCTTGAACTTTCTATCTCCACCATGATTTCTCTCGCAATCATATGATTAGCTAATCTTCTCCAAGATTTCATCACATTCTATGCTTACGCATACCTCTTGATTAGCTAATCTTCCTTCTCTTTCTATCTTGTTCTATGATTATGTGTCCCTGTCTATTTTAGTACTTCTCCCACTGTACTCTATTCTCATTCTCGATCTGTGCAATCTAGCATACTCTTGGATCACCCTTAGTCCCACAGTCGCCCCTCAGTCCCAACCTCAGTCCTTCTTAGCCTTGCCTTCATGTGGCAAGTATCCTCAGCCTCCGCTAGCACAAGAGATCAAGGAAGTGCACCCTCTCCGTGGTAGAGGTGCTACTTTGCTAGCTAGTCATCCCCACTAGTATGCTTCGCGTAACAAAAGATCAAGAATCTCCTTTGTCCCTTCTATCTAGGAGTAGGACCTACTAGTCATCATAGCTCCTCAATATCAAGCCCCAAAGTCCTCGTCTGACGAGGAAGTTACCTTTCTAGCTCTAGTCCCACAGTCCTCAGCGCTTCCTTCACAAAGCACCCTACCCCTGACCCCTCAGTATCATAAACGAAGAATTCCCTCTTCGTCCAGTAGACCTACCCCAGACCCTCGAACTCTCTCAGTACCTCGAACCCTCCCTGAAAACCCAGTCCCCATAGTAACCCCCCTAGTACAACCAGTTATCCTTGCTCCATCAGTTCTTAGCACCCTAGTCACACCCAATGTACCCCCAGTCACCCTAGCACCCCCCATTGTCACCATGTCCAAGCTCAAAGCTGCCCTCCCAGCAGACTTTTCGGGTGAACCAGCCGATGCCACCTGATGGATCAAGGTGATGAACGCCTACTTTTCTATCAACAGCTCACTCTACAAGAAGGCCGAGGAAAAGATCATGACTACGCTCAATAAGATGAGTAAGGGACGGGGAGTCTCTTTCTCTGAGATGTGGTACGACCGCATGGTTGACGCCTCTGTCGACTCCAAGGAGAAGACTTTCAAGAAATTTGTAGAAAATTTCGAATCCACCTTCTACCCCTTTGACACCAAAGCCACCGCATGTCTGGAGCTCTCCAAGCTCATCCAGAAGTCCTCGAAGCTGTCCTCGGGTGAAATCAATGATGGCTTCCAGAAGTACATTCCAGATTTTCAGAATCTTGCTTCGAAGGCGGGAATCACTGACGAAATCACCCTCATTGATCAGTTCTCATTTGGGCTCGACCAACAGCTCTCCACTATATGACCCCACTCCCCACCACCATCGCTGAATGGATCATCAAGGCGAAGACCTTCCATGCTCAGAAGGCACACATTGCTGCTCTTCGCAAAGGGCATTGGGCTCCCTCAGTATTCACCCCTTGCAACCACACCATCTCATCTACCTCAGACCCAAATGCCATGGATGTTGACGCCATCAAAGTCGCCAAACTCACTCCTGCTGAGCATGCTCGTTGCTTTCGAGAAGGACTTTGCCTTCATTTCTGCAAGAAAGGACATACCACTTTGAACTGCATGGTGTTTTCCTCTTCTCCCCCTCGCCCCCAACAGATTTGAGCAGCAGCTATGACAACATCTCCTTCGTTTCCCACCCCCCAAGACCCCATCTGCCTTAGATACCTATGTCAATAGCCTTCGTTCCTCTGGCAAGAATGAAGGAGAAAACCTCCAAACCCTCAAGCTATGCTTCGACGAGGCTGCTGAGGAAGAGTCTAGCAAGGGTTTTCAGTAAGGGAAGTTGAAACGACGTCTTCTTCTCTAGATATCTCCTCTGTACTAGTAGGACTTCACAATGAACGAACTCTGCGTCTCCCAGTTCGTCTACTAGCTGGATCTCAAAGCATCGCCACCTCTGCTCTAGTTGATTCCGGAGCAACCAACAACTTCATCAACACCTCCCTGGTTCCAAAGCTTCATTCCACCATTCGTCGTCTCCCTCAACCTCTCACCACTTACAATGTTGATGGCACCACCAATCATAAAGGAACCATTAAATACACAGTCTCTGTGACTGTCCTCTTTCCTGAGGGCAAGGACAAGATCACATTCCTAGTCACCTCCCTCGGTTCTGCTCACGTTATCTTCAGGACCCCCTGGCTTAAAAAACATAACCCTCAGATTGATTGGAAGACCAATTCCCTCTCGCTTCAGGATGCCATTGTACCTCTTCGTGAGAGTCCGCCCTGTCATGAGGGGGAAGACTTTTACCCCGCACATATTGGAAAGATCACTCTGTCAACACAAATCGCACAACAAGCCACCCCAACCCCTGTTTTACTCCCTTCTTGGTGCTCGGAATTCGCTGACTTCTTTTCTGAGAAAATGTTTAGTGTTCTACCCCCTAATCGTTCCTTCGACCACTCCATTGACCTCAAGCCTTCCTTCGTCCCCAAAATTGCCAAGATCTATCCTCTTAACCTGGCAGAACACCAAGCATGCAAGGACTTCATCAATGAAAACCTCAAAACCGGTTGTATCGTCCCCTCAAAGTCTCCACAGGCCTCAGCCTTCTTTTTTGTGCCCAAGAAAGATGGATCACTTCGTCCTTGTCAAGACTATCAGTATCTCAATTTGCACACTATTCGCAATGCTTATCCTCTTCCGCTCATCTCGGAACTCATTGACGACATGAAGGATTCCACTTTATTCACCAAGTTTGACGTCCGTCGGGGATATAACAACATTTGACTTTGTGATGGTGATCAGTGGAAAGCCGCCTTCATCACACCCCTTGGTCTATACGAACCCACGGTAATGTTCTTCGGTTTTTGCAATGCCCCTCCTACTTTCCAGGCTTTTATGAATCACATATTCATTGACATGATCACTGAACGATAGCTAAAAATTTATATGGACGATATAGGTATTCACACTTGAGATGATCTTGCCCTTCACCATGAATGCACTCGTCACATTTTGCTCTGATTACGTGAACAGAACCTCTCGCTGAAACTGTCCAAATGCTCATTTGACGTTTCACACATGGAATACCTCGGACTTATCATTGGCCAGGGTCGTATCCTCATGGACCCTACTAAACTTTCAGCTATTGCGGATTGGAAACCACTCCATCAAGGGTATTCGCTCTTTCCTAGGGCCCTCCAGCAGACCGCATTCAACCACCTCAAAAGACTCTTTTCCTCTGCCCCTGTCCTTGTTCTTCCAGATGTTTCTTGTCCTTTCTCCCTCATGACTGATGCTCCTCTCCTCGCTGCAGGAGCTGTTCTTCTCCAAGCGGATACTAATGGGTATTTACACCCGTGTGCTTACTTTTCTAGGACCTTCTCCCCAGCGGAGTGCAATTATGACATCTATGACTGGGAACTCCTTGCCGTCATTCTCGCCCTCCAGGAATGGAAACAGTATCTACAAGGCACTTTGCATCCAGTCACTGTCCTCACTGATCACAAGAACCTCTCCTACCTCAAGGAAGTTATCCTGTCGCCAAGCTCGCTGATCCCTTTTTCTTCAAGACTTTGATCTCGTTTGGCAGGTCACACCTGGCACTCACATGGCCCCTGCCGATGCTTTGTCTCGTCATGATGTGGTTGATACCTCGTTGGATAATTCCTCTTCTGCTATTCTCCCTACTCCTCAGATCATTTCTGCCCTTGACCTTGCCCTTGCTGACCAGATTTGTGCTTCTTCTTCCTCAGACCCCCTTGATCTTCGTGCTCTTCACTCCCTTGATGAGGGCTCCCCTTTATTTCCTTGTTCCTCTTTATCTGATTGGTCTTTTGACAATGGTCACCTTTATTTTCGTGGTCGCATGTACGTTCCCCCCACTTCGCATTCCTCTTTGTTACATGCCCTTCATTCGGCCCCTGCTTCTGGACACTTGGGCGTTTTTCACACCAAAGTACTTTTGGAACGTGATTTTTGGTGGCCGGACCTTGCTACCTTTGTTAAAAACTTTGTTTCCAGCTGTGCTCTCTGTCAACAGTCCAAAGTAAATACCCACCCCACGACCCCCCCCTATCCCCCATCCCCTCGTCTACCATGCTCCCCTTTCGCCAGTTGTCCATGGACTTGATCACCAATCTCCCCCTCTCCTCTAGTTTTGACTCCCTTCTGGTCGTGGTTGACCATGGCCTTACAAAGAGGGTGATTCTTATTCCTTGTAACAAAACCATTGACACTGCTGGAGTCGCCTCTCTCTTTTTCTCACACATTTTCAAACGTTTTGAACTCCACAATTCCATTATCTCTCATTGTGGCCCCCAATTCACCTCAGCCTTTGCTCGAGAACTTGCTAGACTCCTTCATTACGATGTTCGACTGTCAACTGCATACCACCCACAAACTGATGGACAGACCGAACATGTTAATCAGGAGATCGAAGTATATCTTCGCATCTTTTGTGCGAACCAGCCTCACACCTGGTCCTCCTTTGTCACTTCTGCTGAGTTCCAGCACAACTCCTCTCCCCATTCGTCCACTAAAACGTCCCCCTTCTCCCTAATGCTTGGATACGAACCTTGTTCCTATCCTTCTTTAGGAAAGACCTTTCTCCCCACTCTCAGCTCTAGGCTCACCCTTTTGGAAGAGTCCAGAAAGGAAGCTCTTGCTGCTCATGAGTCAGCTTGCCACCTTATGGCACAACATACTACACAGAGATTTTCCCCTTGGAAATCTGGAGATAAAGTTTGGCTAGAGGTAACTAATCTCCGTATCCCCTTCTTATCTCAGAAACTTGCACCCAAATGCTTGGGCTCCATTGAAATTACTCAGGTACTATCTCCACTCTCCTACCGGCTCAAACTCCCTCCCACATGGAAGATTCACAACGTTTTCCACGCCTCCCTCTTATCTTTGTATTGATCTACTGAAGCATATGGTCCTTCGTTCCTGACACCACCTTCAGACATTATAGAAGGTGAGGAAGAGTATGAGGTTGACAGCATCCTTGCCCACAAGGGATTCCCTGGCCGCTATCGGTACCTGACCACATGGAAGGGATACTCTACGTCGGAAAACACTTGGGAACCCAAGACTAATCTCCGACATGCTCATGACATCCTCTCTACGTACAAAAAAACCCATTCTCTATGATAATCGATGGTGCCTCATTTTCTTGCTCCCCTCATTCCCATTATTACATTTGCTCTCTTCTTTGTCAGTCAGATTCTTTGGTATTTCTTCTTGAAAACACATTCTGTTTCCTCCGACACAGTTTGAATGATTGTTTCCCCATCGTCTCTCCTATATGATTTAGTTTTATCTTTCACTCTCACACTTGGTCTTATCCTTGCCTTTGATTTTCTCTTCACATTTACCAATGTCATCAACTTCCTCCCCCGCTTCCACTCCTTCCTTTACTCCTGCTTTCTCTTTTCTTCGCACTGTACCAGTCCGCCCACAGTTCCTCCCTGCCCACTACATCAACATCCTCTACGCCGCTGCCCTCGCTCGGCCAGACTTTGTCCTCGCCCTCGAAAATGATTCTCTATTCTCTGAGGACAACATCTCGGTAGAACTAATCCAACTTTTCTTTGCCGTCTCCCAAGTTCAACTTTCTCACTTTCACGCTGCTCCCAGGGATCTCCCTGAGGAATTTGGCATTCCCCTTCATCTACAAATTAACTGTCTTCCCGAGTGTATTCTTTCCATCCTCCACTTGTATGGTTTTCATACCTACTTTGAACGTCTTCCTCAACAACTTGCCTTTCACATTTTTAAACCCATCTTTCTTTCTTTACCCCAAGATGCTCGTGATCGCTACATAAAGTCCTTTTCTTCCACCCCACTTTCTTCCCCTTCTCCCGATATTTCCCTTCCCATTCATGTTCCTGCTCCCCCTGCCGACCGCGTTCCCTCCCCATCCCTGGAGTCCACTCTTACCTCTTCACCTGAGGTTTTGTCCTATCCTGACAACGAGCCTACCATTGTCTCTCATCCTGATGACTTTCTTGTTGACCCAACCATCATAGCTCGTAATCTCCTGCCACTACTTCCACTCGTTGCTACCAGTGTGGTTTGTTTGGTCATTATCGAGTCGACTGTCCAGACTATCGGTGTCCCTCATGCCGTAGCTCCTGTCCTCTTGCAATTGCCTATCCCAACAAAGCACTGCATGCTCCTATTGGGGACACACTGACCACTTCTGTCCATGTCGCATCTGTGGACATTGCAATAACCTTGGTCATCTCCTTGCTGACTGCCCCTATGAACACTATACCATCAAACAAGCATCTTATGTCGTCACTGGACAATCTCTTCCCCCTTCAGGAGTGTAGACTTCTCGAGCCTGGGGCTCAAATGTACGATGGGGGTAATGTTACAATTTTCCTCCTCTTTCGTTCTACATACTGCTTCTCTATTCTTCATTCTTCGACTTCTCACATTAGGGGTAGTTTCTCTATTCCTACGATCACATTCTTCTCTTCTCGTGTGGCGATCGCACTCATCTTTATATTCTTTCTTGAACTTTCTATCTCCATCACGATTTCTTTCGTAATCATGTGATTAGCTAATCTTCCTTCTCTTTCTATCTTGTTCTATGATTATGCGTCCCTGTCTTTCTTAGTACTCCATCTTCTGTACTTTCTCCTTATTCTCGATCTGCGCAATCTAGCATACTCTTGGATCACCCTTAGTCCCTCAGTCCTTCTTAGCCTTGCCTTCATGTAGCAAGTATCCTCAGCCTCTGCTAGCACAAGAGATCAAGGAAGTGTACCCTTTCCATGGTAGAGGTGCTACTTTGCTAGCTAGTCATCCCCACTAGTACACTTCGCGTAACACTTTCCCTGCTGAGCACTCTCCTGACATTCCTCTCCCGCACAAATCTGATGATCTCTCCAAAGTGGAGATTGAGCGCATCACCAGGGAAGGGGGAGGGGCACTCACTTCCTACCTCTTAGGGAAGGCGATATAGCTAGATGCTGCAGATCATTCTAAGCCTATATGTGATTGAACTTTCAAGGATATCCACAAACTGCCACTCATGCAGAAACAAGAGTGGAAAAATGCTTGTCACAAGCAGCTTGAGGTCCTTACCAAATGAGAAGTTTTCGAACTGGTTGATCGTCCTAAAGATCATAAAGTCATCAAAAACTGTTGGGTATTTGATGTCAAACTCGATGGTAGAAAATGTGCGCGCCTTGTCACGAAAGGTTTCTCACAGGTCGAAGGCTTAGACTTCAACCAAATCTTTTCACCCATTATGCAATACGAAACAGTGCACTTAATGCTTGCACTCGCAGCGCTCGAAAACTGGCACGTGGAAGCCGTCAATGTTCATGACGCCTATTTATATGGCGCACTCAATGAAGAGATCTACATGGAACAACCTGAGGGATTTAAAATCCCTGGTGCTGAGACCAAAGTATTGCGCCTCAAAAAGGCCCTCTACGGATTAAAGCAGGATGGTCTCGCCTGGTGGAAAGCCCTCAACGAGTCCATGAAAGAACTTGGCTTTGAAAGGATCAAATCTGATCCCAGCATCTTCCTCTATAAGAGAAAAGGCTCCCTTATGGTCATAGCCATTATCTATGTAGATGATGCCATTTTCTGCGGTCCCTCGAAGGCAATCGTTGATGAGGTTAAAACACACTTCATGCACAAATGGGAATGTCGTGATCTTGGTGAAGCCAAGGAGTTTCTGCACATGAACATCAAATGCTCCGATCATAAGATCTTTATTGATCAAAAAGAATATTTACAAAAGATCATTGAGCAATTTGATCTGCAGAATTCCAAAGCAATGCAGACTCCCTTACCTCAGGGGTATTGACCCCTTAAAAATGAAGCACCCATCGATCCCATACTTTGTCAGAAGTTTCAAACTGTCATTGGTTCCTTGATTTACATCATGATAGGAACTCAACCCGATATTGCCTATGCTGTCACTACAATGGTGCGTCATTCAGCCAACCCAACTGAGGAACACTTATCAAAAGCACTGTATATCTGTCGCTACCTCTTGGGCACGCTTAAAGCAGCCTTATGTTTTGATGGCACCAAGAATGAAGGCATTATTGCCTATACCAATGTGGATTGGGCATCCGACCTGAATACACACAAGTCCCAAACCAGCTGGTTCCTTAAACTAGCTGGATGTACTTTCAGCTGGTGATCTCGCCTGCAGCCTACCGTGGCGCATTCTTCGACTAAAGCTGAGTACATGTCCTTATTGGACTGTGGTAGACAAGCCTTTTGGGTTAGGCAACTTCTACAAGAACTGGGATACAACATGAATGCAATCCCCATTTGTGGTGATAATCAAGGATCCATCTTTATGGCATCTAACCCTATCACTGAACCACACAGTAAGCCCATTGACATTTGATGGCATGCGATTCATGACTGGATCCAGGATGGCCATATTGAGCTGTTCTTTAGAACCTGGACATCACCAGATATGCTGTCCAACAATGGATGCAGTTTCTGGAATCAGATAACATACTGTGGCGAAATATACGTTACCCAGATATATGACGCTCTATACAATGCTTTCTATATAGAGCAATGAACAGATCCCTGTGGATCGGCAGCTTCTGGAATCACATACCTAGGGCATAGCATGGGTATGGGTATTAGTGCTGCAAACACTCATATCCATGGGTATTGACTTAATATCCATGGATATGCGCTTACACTGACCAACAAAACCGTTGCAATAACTAGCAGTGTGCAAAGCGCACTGCAAGCACCTGTGGGATTTCGCTTAGGTTTAGTCACATGAAATATAGTACTTACTCCGGGCTACAAATCACTCCCAAGGGTCATGTGACCTCACTTTGATGGCTGTGAAGATATTGCCAATTTAAGTCAGTTATGTCATTGCAACAGTTTTGTTGCTGGTATAAAGGTTATCATAATCTAGTATGAAGTGTATCCTCCTTTGGCTTTGATGACCTCCTGAACC
>JBBPJJ010000822.1:0-14030 GCA_038088635.1 Veloboletus limbatus
TGCAGATACGTAGGGGAAATGAGAATCCATGTACTAGATTCGTGTGTGTGTGGGGAAAGATCGGTTCAATGGCTTATCACCAACAGAATGGTAGGATCAGGTGATTGTGTGGTGAGGAGCCAAGGTAGCGATCAGGGGGTGTAGAGACCGGAGACTGGGCGAAGAACCGGAAGGAATTATTCAGGACTGAGGACCAAACTTTCTGAGCGCTTGGTCGGGTCGAAACACACCAAAGAGGGGCCGCCAGAAGGTCGAGAGGGCGGAAAAAAGGACGGGTATGAAGGGACCACTGACAAGCGCAGCTTACTAAACTAGGCCCTGGCCTGTGACCTAGCCACACACCGAAGCTGCTTACCATGAAAAAAAAGACTAGAAAAGGATGAAGAACGTGATGAGAAGAATGATACGGAGGAGATTAGACAGAAGAAAGGCCGTGGTGACGAATATAATCATTGATGACAGAGTTGATGTCCCGCAAGCAATCAGTGTCCACAGAAGAGGAAATAAACAGTGGTAAGACGGTTTCAATGCAACACCAATAGTCCAGGAATGCCTTGGACGACCAACGGCCCTGGCAATGACATCCAGGTTGAGTTTGACACCCTGTAATAAGAGTTCTGTGGTCCAATGCGAAAGGCATGTCCCACTGGCAGCATGATAGGGAAGCCGTTCTGGGACCATATTTGGTTGCAGCGAGATATGACAAGGGGTTTCGTCAAGGGAGACCAGCCCACTGGCAAATCCATATCAAAAGAAAAGAGAGGAGTGTATGATGGAAGAAGGTGATTGATGGTCTCTTGAGTAACAAGAGTGGGGACATTGTGTGACTGAGATATCTGCCCCACGTTCCTGTGTGACCTTGGACCAAGGAATGTGAAAAGATGTAAAGGATGTAGAGTTGGAAAGGGAACAAATAGTAAGAGGAAGAATGGAGTGAGAAACATGTTTGTCCAGAAGAAAATCCTTGTTTGAACAAGGAATGTTTGACAACACAGAATGCGGAGGCAATTTAGGCTACTCACATTGTTGAGGTGTTGAGCTGTAAACGGTGTTGAGGCAGACGATGGTGGTGGTTGCAGAACAAGTGTTATTAGAACTCAGACATTGAGTTCGAAGTTTATATAGTGACAGGTATGTCTGATTATATAATCTACTGTATCTAAATACGATTAGGGGAAATAGAAATAGGAGCGAGAGCAGCTGTATAACAGCGTGTTCAACACTCCCCCTCTCTCGAAGCATGGTGTGCTGATGAGTGGAAACGGTGACTATGGAGGGGTCAAAATGATCCTGAGAGACATGCAGAATTCCTCGAATTTGATATGCCCCAAGTTTTTGGTGAACATGTCAGCAGGATTACTGACTCCATCTATAAAGAATAGTTCGATGTGGCTATCCTGAATCCAGTCATGAATTGCATGCCAACAAATATCAATGGGCTTACTGCGTGGTTCAGTGATCGGATTGGATACCATAAAGATGGAACCTTGGTTGTCACTGCAAATTGGTATTGTGTTCATTTTATACCCAAGTTCTCGTAAAAGTTGCCGGACCCAGAACGCTTGTCTACCACAGTCCGAGAGGGACATGTACTCAGCTTCAGTAGAGGAATGTGCCACAGTAGGCTGCAGGCGAGATCGCCAGCTGAAAGTACATTCTGCAAGGTTTAAGAACCAGCTGGTTTGGGACTTGCGTGTATTTGGGTTGGATGCCCAATCTGCATCGGTAAACACGATGATGCCTTCATCTGTGTTGCCATCGAAGCACAAGGCAGCTTTAGGTGTTCCTAGGAGGTAGCGGCAAAATATATAGCGCTTTTGATAAATGTTCCTCCGTTGGGTTCGCCGATTGACTTGCCATGGTTGTGACGGTATGGGCAATATTGGGTCTGGTTCTGATCATGATGTAGATCAAGGAACCGATGAGGGTTTGGAACTTCTAATGAAGTCCGGGGTTAACAGGCACATCGTTTTTGATGGGGTAATACCCCTAAGGTAAGGGAGTCTGCATGGCTTTGGAGTTTTGCAAATCAAAACACGTGATAATCTTTTGAAGGTATTCCTTCTGGTCGATATAGAGTTTATGACCAGAGCATTTGATGTTCATGTGCAAGAACTCTTTCACTTCACCAAGATCGTGACATTCCCATTTGCGCATGAAATGCACTTTGACCTCATTAACAATCACCTTCAAGGAACTGCAGAAAATGGCATTATCTACATAAATAATGGCTACAACCGTAAGGGAGCCTTTCTTCTTGTAGAGAAATATGCCAGGATCTGATTTAATCCACTCAAAGCCAAGCTCTTTCATGGACTCATTGAGGGCTTTCCATTAGGCGAGACCAGCCTGCTTTAATCCGTAAAGTGCCTTTTTGAGGTGCAGTGTTATATGTGGACCGGGTAGGCTCGCACATATCCGCAAAGGTGACTAGGACTATGGACGAGGACTAGGACTTGAGGAAGGCTTCATTATCGAGAGGCCTTTACTAGGACTGAGGGACGGGGGACCGAAGTCGGCAAACTGAGAGGCAAGACTTTTAAGAGTAGAATTGCAGAGCTCGAAGTTAGGAAATACAGGTTGTGCTAGTATGGTTTATATACTTTGTGAAAGCTAGCACGGACCAAGACTATGAAAGGAAAAAGGATAAAGAAGGATGAGTAAACGAATATCATCGAATGCGAAGGAAGCGGAAAGAACCCTGTTGAAGGGTGAGGATTGACGAGGTTATATGTGACTCAGTTGGTGAGTCAGCTATAGAAGTCCGAGGAATCGGAAAGAAGGAAAGTAATTGTAATCATGATGACAAAAGAAAGGTGAACTCGTGAGTTACCATGGAGGAGTCATCGAGACAAGAAGTATGAAAGAGATAGAACTAAAAGAGAAACAAAGGAGAGAATAGACGAATCGTAACATGCAGTACTTTAGTCTCAGCACCAGGGATTTTAAATCCCTCTGGTTGTTCCATGTAGATCTCTTCGTCGAGTGCACCATATAAATAGGTGGTGCGAACATCGACGACTTCCATGTGCCAGTTTTTGAGCGCTGCGAGTGCAAGCATTAAGCGCACTGTCTCGTATCACACGACAGGTGAACAAATCTGGTTGGAGTCTAAGCCTTCGACCTGTGAGAAGCCTTTCATGACTAAGCATGCACACTGTCTACCATCGGGTTTGACATAAAAGACCCAACGATTTTTGATGACTTTACGATCTTTAGAATGATCAACCAGTTCGAAAATGTCTCATTTTTTAAGAACTTCGAGTTGCTCACGACAAGCATCTTTCCATTCCTTTTGTTGTGTAGATGGTAGGGTGTGAATGTCCTTGAATGTCCACTCATGGATCGGCTTACAGTGATCTGCAGTATCTAGCCGAATCGCCTTCCCCAAGAGAAAAGAAGTGAGCACAGCTCCCCCTTCCCTGGTGATGCGCTCAATCTCCTCTTCAGAGAGATTGCAATGTTTTGGGTTAGGAATGTTGTAGGAGGGCTCAATAGGGATATCCCCAGGAACTTCTTGTTGAGGAGGCATACCACTATGGCCAATATCGCGCCATGTACAGTCTGCATCGCGTTCCTGATCAATAGGATGGCAATCATCTCCATATATGTTCCCTGTTACGTGTGGGCTTGAGTAAGCTCGCACGTAGCCCTGGTGAGGTCGAGGACAAGGGAGGCCTTGGCCGATGCCGGCGATGGTGTATGCCAAGACGTAGACTGCACATGTAGTAGTGCCAGCCAAGGGATCGTATACCGGGTCGATCTTGGAATCAGCGAAGGAGACTAGGATTGCAGAGGGTACAAGGACTAGGGGTGGATTTAGGGTCTAGGATCTAGGATCTAGGGGGAAGTCCAGGGAGATCAAGAATAGGGAACATGGTACGTACTACTAGGGTTTATATAGTGTAAGGTAATGGACACGGACCATGTCAAGAAAGGAGAAAGAGAACAGCACCAGTCAAGGGCTGTGTAGAATGAGGACAGCACCGGTCATGGGCTGTGCGAAGGAAGGTCATAGAATGCGAAGGAATCGGAGAGAAGGAACTAAAGAAGGAAAGCACAGGAAGTAGGCTGTGCGAGAAGAGAAGCCAAGGCTATGCATGTGGGAGCATAGGGCTAAGGGTATTCTAGGAAAGGAAGAGAAGACCAAGGAAGCGACAAGAAAAGGAGGCAGACTCAATAGTGAGTCAGAGGTAGGGAAAATGACTCATGTTGAGTAAGTCAATGGGAGCCGAGGAACGGCGAGGTCGTTGTATGAGGACTTGGGTTAGGTCGAGGGAATGCACGAGGAGGGGATGAGGCATGCACGAGGTGGAGATCTGGAGACGGGGATCTAGGGATTGACCATGAGGTCCAAGGGAACAGGGAAGGATCACGGATATTGTCCGGACACGAGGATGAGGGGAGGACCATGGGTAAGGTCCGGAGCGGAGATGAGGATGACTCAGATAAGCATAAGGGAAGCTCGTGGTGCGAGGCAGTGAAAGGAAGCCGCAGCAAGGCAATGCTTAAGGGAAGCCTCGAGGTGAGCACATGATGAGCATGAGGCATGCTTATGGAATGAGTTGGTATCAGCATAGGAAGGCTGTACTCAGTGGGTACAACACAAGGAGCGCGAGGAGTATCCAAAGGAGTATCCCGAGGGCGATGTTGTAGACCGAAGTTAGGGGTTCCCATAAAAGGACTAAGAGAAGGGGAAAATGCAACATTCCCGGGTCGTTTTGGAACATGCTTCTCGTGCTCAGAGTGGTAAGGAGCAGGGGGAACAGCAAGAGGTGCAGGTTGTGGGCGGTGTTCAGGGGCCTTGCCTTTGCAGGGACGCTGAGGTGGTTGCAATGGTGCAACGGGCGATGGAGTGTGAGTGTTACGCTGAGTGTACTCTTGAGAACAAAGGACGAAGGAGCTAGCAAAGTAGTGCCTCTACCATGGAGAGGGCACACTTCCTTGATCTCTTATGCTAGCGAAGACTGAGGGGTTGCCACACGAAGGCAAGACTGAGGAGGACTTAGACGACGACGAAGGGACTAGGAGTGACTCAAGATGATACACTGTATAGTGCAGATCGAGAATAAAGAGAAAGTACAGAAGGTGAAGTACTTAAATAGGCAGAGACGCGTAAGCATAGAACATGAAAGAATGAGAAGGAAGATTAGCTAATCAAGAAGTATGCGTAAGCATAGAATGTGATGGAATCTTGGAGAAGATTAGCTAACCACATGATTACTGTTACGTGTGGGCTGGGTAGGCTCGCACGTATCCGCAAGGTGACTGGGACTTGAGACAAGGACTAGAACCTTGAGGAAGGCTTTGTTATTGAGAGGCCTTACTGGGACTGAGGAATGGGCCGAAGTCATTGAACTGAGAGGCAAGTGTTACATGTGGGCTTGGGTAAGCTCGCACGTAGCCCTGGTGAGGTCAAGGACAAGGGGAACCTTGGCCGATGCCGTCAATGGTGTACGCAAAGACGTAGACTGCACACATATAGTGCCAGCCAAAGGAGTCGTATACCGGGTCGAGCGTGGAATCAGCAAAGGGAACTAGGATTGCAGAGGGTACAAGGACTAGGGGTAGATCTAGGGTCTAGGATCCAGGGAGAGTCCAGGGAACTAGGAGTAAACCCAGGGAACTAGGTGTGGGTCCAGGGAGATCAAGAATAGAGAACATGGTACATGCTACTAGGGTTTATATAGCGTAGGGTAAGGGGCACGGACCATGTCAAGAAAGGGAAAATGAGAACAGCACCAGTCAAGGGCTGTGTGAAATGAGGACAGCATCAGTCATGGGCTGTGCAAAGGGAAGTCATAGAATATGAAGGAAACGGAGAGAAGATACTAAAGAAGGAAAGCACAGGAAGTAGGCTGTGTGAGAAGAGAAGCCAAGGCTATGCGTGTGGGAGCATAGGGCTAAGGGTATTCTATGAAAGGAAGGGAAGATCAAAGAAGCGGAGAGAAAAGGAGGCGGACTCAATGATGAGTCAGAGACAGGGGTGATGACTCATGTTGAGTGAGTCAATGGGAGCCGGAAGGCGAGGGCGGTATAGGAGGGCTTGGGTTAGGCCGAGGGAATGCATGAGGAGGGAACGAGGCGTGCATGAGGCGGGGATCTAGAGACGGGGATCTAGGGATGACCGTGAGGTCGAGGGTACAGGGAAGGACCACGGGTATGGTCCGGATGTGATGACAAGGGAAGGACCGAGGATAAGGTCCGGAGCGGGAATAAGGATGACTCGGGTAAGCATGAGGGGAACTCGTGGTGCAAGGCTATGGAAAGAAGCCGCAGCAAGGCGATGTTGGAATGGAAGCTGCAGCAAGGCGATGCTAAAGGGAAGCCTCGAAGTGAGCATGTGATGGACACGAGGTATGCTTAAGGAATGAGTCGGAATGAGCGAAGGAAGGCTGTACTCAGTGGGTACAGCACGAGGAGCGCGAGGAGGATCCAAAGGAGTATGCCGAGGGCGACGTTGTAGACCGAAGTTAGGGGTTCCCATAAAAGGAGTAAGAATAGGGGAAATCGTAACAGCAAGACTAAGACTAGAATTGCGGAGCTCAAAGTTAAAGAATACAAGTTGTGCTAGTATGGTTTATATACCTCTGGCTGGGCTAGCACGGACCATGACTGTGAAAGGGAAAAGAGAGTAAAAGGATAGATGAAAGAACGTCGCAAAATGCGATGGAAGCGGAGAGAACCCTGTTGAAGGGCGGAGAACTACGTGGTTAAGTATGACTCAGGTGATGAGTCAGTTACAGAAGTCCGTAGAATCGGAACAAAGGAAAGTTGTAGTAATCCTGATGACGAGAGAAAGGTGAACCCATAGGTTACCGTAGAAAGATCGTCAGGATGCGAAAGACAAAGAAAGAAGAGATCGAATAGACAAAGACAAAGATGAAACGTAACATTACCCCCCTAGTACATCCCGAGTCACCGACGAGAACCAGATCTTGAGGGATACATATGCGGCGGGTTGATTAGAGGTCCAAGGCATAGGCACCAGGGGATCCCGTGACATTTGCATAGGCAACATCATCCCAAATGTCGTCAATATGGGTATCGGCGTCGGGAAGAGGAGAAATGGGTGAAACGGTACGTCGCCGACGAGGGGTCGCAAAACGAACGGCCGGGCGTGTGGATGTGTGTGGTAGGGAGTGTTGGGTTGTGGAGGAAGAACCCGATGATGATGACGACGTTGGACGTCGTGGTGGACGAGGACGAGGACGGCTGGGACAGCGAACCTGAGCGTGTCCTGGGGCCCATACCAGGCACAGTGGGCACTGGTATTGGGGGCAGTAGGCGCGACGATGTCCTAGTCGATGACACTCGAAGCAGGCTTTGGAGTATCTAGGATGATTGGGGGGAAGGACAAGTCGGCCTCCAAGTCCGGCTAACCACGCGTCCATGTGAGCCAAGGATGCTTCGAGGGCGGGGTCGAGAGGAGAGGAGGATGCGCTTGGGGTCGTTGGAGAGTAAGGAGGTGGTTGGACCCCTTGGGCAAGCGCGAGTTCGTGAGTGTAGCGTTCGATGTCTGCGAGGAACTCCCCGAAGTGGAGTTGATACCCCATGGTAACTAGGGCGCCTTGTAGGTGATCCCTGATATGTCTAAGGACACCCACGATGAGGGTGATGTGGGCATCGGGATTAGCCGAGTTATTGTGCACAATGAGGTCTATGCGCTCCGTTTCGATGAGAGCCTTATAAAGGGCTAGGAGAGGGGAGCCATAATCGAGATGACTGGTGGCTGGGATAGCCAGCCGGGAGTCCGTAATGTGATGCAGGAGGACCTGCGCATATGTATCATCTGGCGTATCTGCGCGGAGACGATGAGATGCTGGGGGAAGAAGAACTGATAAAATCGGTGGGTGAGAACTAATCGGTCTGGTAGCGAAAGGATTTGGCATATCTAGTGCAGGACTCGCCACCTGCCAGGCACCATCGGGATCTTCTCCCCACCCTGCTTCTGCGGTTGTTGAGTCGGAGTCGGCTGGTTCTTCTGGGTCGTTATGAAGTTGTAGGTGTACTTGCTCTGGAGTGGTGACGAAGGAAGATGATGGTGAGGGAGTGTCGTCGACCAGTTCAGGAATGGGGGAAACAGAGCGGACGGTATAAGTCAAACCCATACTGAAAAGACGGAAAGGAATTTAAAAGGTATGATGGAAGGGGCAGTAATCGTATCTACAGAAGTAAGCGTGTTGAAGGAAATGAGGGCTTGGGACTTTGTAGCAAAAGCGAAATGTAAAATGTGAAAGTTTTTCTTTGGGGACGAAGTCGAACATCAATTGGAGGGAAAGGAGCTGATGAGGAGTTTCAAAGTTTGTGACGTTTTTTATAGTCAGCCAGAAGTGCTGCGGAGTGTTTCAGATTCCGCTCAGGAACCCACGAATCTTCTTCGGCTGTGTATCCCTTCTATTGGATTAGGAAAGAGCAGTGTGCTGCGGAACCACGATGGCATCGGATCTCTTCTATTTCGTATTCCTCTTCCCCTTCTACTAGCTCCGGTGGTGGTTGTGGGAAGTTCGTTCCGTAAGTGTCATTTTCGTGATAGGAAGACAGGAGGGAGGCATGGAATACCGGATGAATTTTCCATGTTTTTGGAAGGCGTAGCTGGTACGTGACTGGTGAGAAAACCTTGGTGATAACGAATGGTCCTTCCCGTTTTGCGGCGAATTTGGGGTTGACTACAAGGCGTTTTAAATTCCTTGCTTCTAACCATACCTTCTCTCCTACTTTGAACGGGGTAAACTGCTGTTTGGATCTAGCTGCCATAGTTTGCCTGGCGAGTTCGTGAGCAGCAAGGGCTTCATTTCGTGCTTCCGTGAGAAGTGACATGCATTGGTTTACGGCCGGAAGATTTGATGACGGGATAACCGTTGGTAGGGCTTGGGGTTCAAAACCCATCATGAGAAAGAAGGGTGACTTTCCAGTGACCGAGTGGGGATGGTGGTTATGTGCGAATTCCGCCATTGCAATGTGATTAGCCCACGTTGTTGGTTCGTTCCCACAGAAGATCTGTAAATACGTTTCCACTTCTTGATTCACATGTTCTGTCTCGCCGTCAGTTTGAGGGTGATAAGCGGTGGAGACAGCAAGTTCGTAACCGAGGAGTCTTCCTAACTCCTTAGCAAAGGAAGAAGCGAACTGGGGACCGCGGTCAGAGATAATGTTTTCATAAAGGCCAAACCGGGTGAAAACGTGGGTAAAGAATAATGAAGCGATCCCTTCGGCAGTGACTGTGGTGGTGGTAGGACAGAGAATTACCCCTTTCGTAAGGCCATGGTTGACCACGACCAGAAGAGCATCAAAGCCCGAGGAGGAAGGGAGACCGGTGATCAGGTCGCAAGAGACCTGTTGAAAAGGGTGAGTACAAGTGGAACGGATGGGCAAGAGAGGGGGAGTAGAGGGGTGAGTGTTAACCTTGTTCCACTGACAGGTGGCGCAACCGGCAACATAACGACGAATATATTGCGCCAAGCCAGGCCACCCATAGTGCGTCGTGACCAGCTGGCAAGTCTTAAGGTAACCCGGGTGTCCTGCCGTTTCATGATCGTGGCACCCGGACACAATGGCACGCCGAAGTAGGTCGTTACAGGGGATGTACAAACGACCTCGGTAAGATAGTTTTCTGTCAGCGTAAGACCAATCGGAGGGAAGACGGGCAGAGGAACCGGGGAGAGGTCTAGGGTTTAACCAATCAAGAACCAGGGGGTCGGAAGTGGAAGCATCCCAGATCTGACGATCAAGGGCGATATCGACGAGGTTGACAAACAGGGAATCGGGAAGGAGGGTGACGTCAGCATTATCGGAGGAGGCATTGGCGGGGACATGATCCGGGCGACGAGAGAGAGCATCAGGACCCGTGAGTAATTTACCAGGGATGTGAGTAATTTGTAGGTCGAAGTCCTGCAAAGCCAGCAACCAGTGAGCCTGGCAGCGGTTTAACAACTGGGCCTGACGAAAGTAGGTAAGGTTTTTGTGGTCAGTGAAAACTTGGACGGGAGTGGGAGAACTAATAAGGTAATGCCTCCAGGCACATAGGGCACGGAGAATGGCCAGGAGCTCGCGGTCGTGAATGTCGTAGTTTCGTTCGGCGGGTAAGAAGGATTGAGAGAGATAAGAACAGGGGTGCTAATCTCCGTTTATATCAGATTGCAAGAGAATACCGCCGGCCGCCCATTTAGAGGCATCTGTGGCGATGGCGAATGACTTTGTGCTATCGCGGAGTTGAAGGACGGGTTTAGTTAGAAAAGCCGTTTTGAGCGAGTCGAAAGCGGTTTGACAGACTGAGGTCCAATCCCAAGGAGTTGTTTTCTTTGTGAGGTCAATCAACGGATGAGCTAAGGTAGAGTAGTCGTGAATGAAACGGCGGTAAAAGTTAGCAAAACCTAAGAAGGACCGAACGTCCTTGAGAACAGTTGGCATTTTCCAAGCACATATGCCATTGAGTTTAACAGGGTCCATGGCCAATTGTCCAGGTTTGACGATCATGCCGAGATATTCGACTTCTGAGGTATTGAAAACGCATTTTTCCAATTTGAGATGTAGGTTGAGGTCTGCCATGCATTGAAGAACGCATTTGGTATTGCATTCGTGGGTTTCCTGATCGGGGGAATAGATCAATAGATCATCCATATAAATAACTAACCACCCTTCCGCTATCATATCGCGGAAGGAGTCATTCATAAACCGTTGGAAGGTAGCAGGGGAGTTGGTCATACCAAAAAACATAACTGTTGGTTCGAATAATCCCCGATGTGTGATGAATGCCGCTTTCCATTGGTCTCTGTCTTTGATTTGAACATTGTTGTAGCCCCATCGGACGTCAAACTTGGTAAAATGTTTGGTGTCTTTCAGTTTGTCAATTAAGTCAGTGATGAGCGGTAAGGGATAGGCATCACGAACGGTATGTTCGTTTAAATATCGGTAGTCTTGGCAGGGGCGAAGTTTTCCATCTTTCTTCTTGACAAAGAAGAATGGTGAGGCTTGTGGGGAATTGGACGGACAGATTTTGCCAGATTTGAGATGTTCTTCGATAAAGTCATCTGCCGCTTTGGTTTCATCAGTAGATAATGGGTAGAGTTTACCGATCTTGGGAATGAAAGAATCTTTCAGATTGATGGCGTGATCATAGGGTCGGACAGGTGGTAAGGTCCCCACGGCTACTTCGGAGAACACCGACCGAAAGTTGTCATATTCGATTGGGAGGGTTACCTTTGGTTTATGGGCGAGGTTTTGTATAGCTAAGTCTGTCGATGTGGTGTAAGCTCGGACCATAGCAGGGGACATGCATCGTGGGGTCAAATATCGTTTGTCTCCTTTTATAATGCGATTAATGCAATAGGACGCTGTTGCTTTCTTGGTAAAATCTTCTGGTCGGAGGAAATTTTCATTGTTTGTTTCAAGATAGTTGTAGAGTCTTTTGTCAAATTCATGGGTTATTGCGGCATGTCGTACTGGATGGGGTTCGATTTTGTAATATCCAGGGGCCTGCTGGGTCTTCTGAGCTTGTCCCTTGATTTCGGTAGCGAGGTCGTCGGATCGATCGGTTTCGGGTCGGAGTAGTAGGTGGTTTCTTTTCCAATCAATCACAGGATCCTCATGTTGAAGCCATGGGAAGCCTAGGATAATATGATCATTTCCGCATCCCATAATGTGGAAAAGAACTTTGGTGGTAATATTCCCGATTGTGACATAGAGATCGGTGGTGAAATGGATTGTTCCTTTGACGTTTAGGGATCCATCGACGTTTTTGACAGGGATTGGTTTTGGTAATCGGGTGCAAGGGATTCGGTTCTTTCGAATGAACCCCCAATCGAGACAATTGATATGCGCTCCAGAGTCTACGAGGGCAGTGGTGATGACGGTTTTCTTGGTACTCGCGGGGATTGATATTGTGGCGGTTACGAATAGTGATTTCTTGGATTTGGATTGTACAGGCGAGTACTTATGGGAAGGAGAGGCTGACGTCGTTACAGACTCTCCATTTAAAAAGATTGGATCTTGTTAACCAGGATCTCGTCATCTTTGTCGTCACATTCCATCAAGTCCGGGATTTCTCCCATCTCTTCTTTGTCAGTTCTTTTCACAACTACATCAACTTCTTCCAACTTCTTTTCTTTCCAGGTAGCTTTGGTGCTGACAAAGCAGGTCTTACATTTGGTGGCTGAGTGACCTGGAAGATGGCATTTGAAGCAGAGTCCTCGTTCTTGGCATTCCTTACGGGATTCTGGCGTAAGTTTGGGTGGCCTTGTGATAGTGGTTGCGTCAACCTCCATAGCGTTTGGATCTTTGCGAGGAAAAGAGAAGGGACGTGAGACTGGAGTGGACATATTAGAGGTACGTGCTTTGATTTCTTTGACTCTATTCCAAGCTGTGTCAAATGATGCGGCTTTCTCAAACCATTTGTCGATTGAATCTGGTACTGGGTCCATGGTCATGATACGCATCATGAGGTTTGAAGGGATTCCGGCTGAGTAATAGCCGATCAGGACATTGTGGTCGGTGATGCCGGCACGTGCGGCATTGGTCTGGAATTCGGTAGTATAGAGACTGAGAGAGGGGGTGAACACGCCTTTATTCAAGACCATCTTCTTGGTAGAAAGCCATCCGATGGCTTGATTGACGACGTCGTGATGTTTGAATGCTCAGTTTAACTTAGTCATGAAGGAAGCCCAGGTACCCATGTTAAGGGTTCCATCGTTCTGCACGCAACTGACGCGGAATGTGGCTGCCCAACTCTTAGCTGATCCCTTGTTCATGTAAGATAGAGTGAAGGCGATCTGTTTGGTGTCATTGTTGTAGATCTCGGAATTGGTGCTAAGATAGAATACAACGTTGTTGTATCATCCGGGGTATTCGGAATAGTTTCCATCAAACTCTTGGGGAGCATTGAGTTGAAGTTCAGTGGGTCGATTAGTCGTCATTGGTAGTGGGGTGACTGGGGATTGAAATGGAGGTTGTACTGGAGTTACTGGCGAAGTTTCTTTGTTATCTTCGTCTTGGTCTGAGGGGTCTGAGAGTTCTTCATCATCAGAGGATTCTGGGATAACTGGGGGAGGGTGTCGAGGTGTCGTTCTCGATGTTCTAGGAGTACTAGAAGACAGGGTGAAGGATGATACGGCTCACGATGGTAGTGGCCGTGCAGAAGTTAACTTTGAGCTTTTGTTACGTGTGGGCCGGGTAGGCTCGCACGTATCCGCAAGGTGACTGGGACTTGAGACAAGGACTAGAACCTTGAGGAAGGCTTCGTTATTGAGAGGCCTTACTGGGACTGAGGGATGGGCCGAAGTCGTTGAACTGAGAGGCAAGACTAAGACTAGAATTGCGGAGCTCAAAGTTACAGAATACAAGTTGTGCTAGTATAGTTTATATACCTCTGGCTGGGCTAGCACAGACCATGACTGTGAAAGGGAAAAGAGAGTAAAAGGATAGATGAAAGAACATCGCAGAATGCGATGGAAGTGGAGAGAACCCTGTTGAAGGGCGGAGAACTACGTGGTTAAGTATGACTCAGGTGATGAGTCAGTTACAGAAGTCCATAGAATCGGAACAAAGGAAAGTTGTAGTAATCCTGATGACGAAAGAAAGGTGAACCCATAGGTTACTGTAGAAAGATCGTCAGGATGCGAAAGAGAAAGAAAGAAGAGATCGAATAGACAAAAACAAAGATGAAACGTAACAATTACAAGAGAAATCGTGGTAGAGATTGAAAGTTCAAGAAACAATATACAGTGACTCCAAAAAGCGTTACAATAACTAACCCCAAACGCCCCGCAACCACCCGTGGGAATATCGCTTCGCTTTGGTGAGACCAAACAACGTACAAACCCTTGGCTACAAAGCGGTCCCTGGGGCATGTGATTTGGCCGAGGGGTTGCAAAGATATGACTGTTTTAAAACAGGAACACCATTGTATCAGTTTTTGGACTTTTGTAATACTGGGGGTATTTGGTATAAATTAGTACTTGGTATACCCTCCTTTGGCTTTAACCACAGCCTGAACCCTCCTTGGCATGCTTTCAATCAACTTCTGACACTCCTCA
>JBBPJJ010000823.1:0-14027 GCA_038088635.1 Veloboletus limbatus
GATGATTTAGGTTGACCTTACTCTTTTAAACAGAATGCTACAAATAATTCAATCATGTCTTTTGTTTGTCATCAATCTACAGCAACTGCCAAGCATCAAGCCAAGATGCATATCAGCTCTTCGCTGATGTTACAATTCGTCTATAGTGTTTCTTTCCTTCGTCTCTTTCCTTTCTTGATGACCTCTTCACGGTAAACTACGGTTTCACCTTTCATCTGTCATCAGGATTACATTCACTTTCCTTCGCTCCAACTCCTCGGATTTCTATCGCTGACTCACTAACTGAGTCATACTTATCTTGTCAATCTTCACTCTTCAACAGAGTTCTTTCTGTTTCCATCGCATTCTGCGATGTTCTTTCATCTATCCTTTTACTTCCTTTTTCCTTTCGTAGTCTTGGTCCGTGCTAGCCTCTCCCAACATATATAAACTGTACTAGCACGCCTTGTATTCTTTAACTTTGAGCTCCGCAATTCTATGCTTAGTCTTGCCTCTCAGTTCGTCGACTTCGGTCCCTAAAAGTCCCTCAGTCCCAGTAAAGGCCTCTCTATAACGAAGCCTTCCTCAAGCCCTAGTCCTCGTCCCTAGTCCTAGTCACCTTGCGGCTACGTGCGAGCCTAGCCGGCCCACATGTAACACAAGCTCAAAGTTTCCTTCTGCACAGCCACTATTATTCTGAGCCGTATCCTTCTTCACTCTGTCTTCGTGCACTCCCCAAACGTCGAGAACAACTCCTCGACAACCACCCCCAGTTATCCCAGAATCCTCTGACAACGAAGAACTCTCAGAAACCTCGGACCAAGATGAAGACAACGAAGAAACTTCGCCAGTAACCCCAGTACAACCACCACCTCGATCCCTCGTACCTGCTCAACCTTCACCCCGATCTCCTGTTACCACGCTACCAATGACCAACCGACCCACCGAACTTCGACTTAATGCTCCCCAAGAGTTCGATGGGAATTACTCTGAATACCTAGGATGGTATAACAATGTCGTGTTCTACCTCAGCACCAACTCCAAAATTTACACCAATGACGCTAAACAGATCGCCTTCGCCCTGTCTTACATGACCAAGGGATCGGCTAGGAGTTGGGCAGCCATATTCCGTGACAGTTGCGTACAAAACAATGGCACCCTTAATATGGGTACCTGGGCTTCCTTCACTACCAAGCTCAACAGGGTATTCAAACATCACGACGTCATCAATCAAGCCATCGGATGGCTTTCCACCAAGCAGATGGTCTTGAACAAAGGCATATTCACCCCTTCTCTCAGCCTCTACACCACCGACTTTCAGACCAATGCTGCACGTGCCGGTATCACTGACCACAATGTCTTGATTGGCTACTACTCTGCTGGAATCCCTTTAAACCTGATGATGCGTATTATGACCATGGACCCAGTACCAGACTCAATTGACAAATGGTACGAAAAAGCCGCATCATTCAATGCAGCTTGGGACAGAGTCAGAGAAATCAAAGTGCGTACCTCTCATACATCTACTCCAGTCTCACGTCCTTTCTCTTTTCCCCGTAAAGACCCAAACGCCATGGAAGTCGATGCAACCACAATCACCAGACCACCCAAACTCACGCCGGAATCCCATAAGGAATGTCAAGAACGAGGACTTTGTTTCAAATGTCGCCTTCCTGGTCACTTGGCTAATAAATGCAAGACTCGCTTCATCAACACCAAAGCTACCTGGAGAGAAAAGACGCAGGAAGACAATGATGTAGTTGTGAAAAGAACTGACGAAGAAGAGACGGGAGAAATCCCGGACTTGATGGAATGCGACAATGAAGACGACGAAATCCTCGTCAACAAAGTTCAGTCTTTTTAAAAGGAGAGTCTGTAACAACGTCAGCCTCTCCTTCTCATGCTAAATACTCGCCTGTACAATCTACATCCAAGAAATCACTATTCTTAACCACCACATTATCAATTCCCGCGATACTATGAAAACCGTCATCACCACCGCCCTCATAGATTCCGGAGCACATATCAATTGTCTTGATTGGGGCTTCGCCCGAAAGAACCAAATCCCCTGCACCTGATTACCAAGCCCAATCCCTGTCAAAAACGTCGACGGGTCCCTGAATGTCAAAGGAACAATCCATTTCACCGCCGACCTTTATGTTACAATCGGGCATACCACAACCAAAGTTCTTTTTCATGTCATGGGGTGTGGCAACGATCGCATTATCCTAGGGTTCCCATGGCTTCAACAAGAAAACCCCATTATCAATTGGAAACGAAACCAACTATGATTTAGACCGGAAACCGATCAATCCGACGACCTCATCACTGAAAATCAAAAACATATTCAACGAACTCAACAACACCCAGGGTATTACAAAACAGAACCTCACCCAGTATGCCACGCCAAAATCACCCACACATTCGACAAAAGATTGTACGACTACCTTGAAACAAACAACGGAAATTTCCTTCGGCCCGAAGATGTTATGATTTCCCCCATTCTTACTCCTTTTATGGGAACCCCTAACTTTGGTCTACAACGTCGCCCTCGGCATACTCCTTTGGATCCTCCTCGTGCTCCTTGTGCTGTACCCACTGAGTACAGCCTTCCTCCGCTCATTCCGACTCGTTCCTTAAGCACACCTCATGTTCATCACGTGCTCACCTCGAGGCTCCCCTTTAGCATCGCCTTGCTGCGGCTTCCTTTCATAGCCTTGCACCATGAGTTCCCCTCGTGCTTACTCAAGTCATCCTTATTCCCGCTCCGGACCTTATCCTCGGACCTTCCTTTGTCCTCATGTCTGGACCATACCCATGGTCCTTCCCTGTTCCCTCGGACCTCACGGTCATCCCTAGATTCCCATCTATCGATCTCCACCTCATGCACACCTCGTTCCCACCTCGTGCATTTCCTCGGCCTAACCTGAACCCTCCTCCATCACCCTTGCCTTCCCAGATTCCATTGACTCACTCAACATGAGTCATCGCCCCTGTCTCTGACTCACTATTGAGTCCGCCTCCTTTCTTCCCACTTCTTTGATCTTCTCTCCCTTTCATAAGAATACCCTTAGCCCTATGCTCTCACACGCATAGCCTCGGCTTCTCTTCTCGCACAGCCTACTTCCTGTGCTTTCCTTCTTTAGTCTCTTCTCTCCGTTTCCTTTGTATTCTATGACCTTCCTTTGCACAGCCCATGACCGGTGCTGTCCTCATTCCACACAGCCATTGACTGGTGCTGTTCCCTTTCTCCTTTCTTGACATGGTCCGTGCCCATTACCTTACGCTATATAAACCCTAGTAGCACGTACCATGTTCTCTATTCTTGATCTCCCTGGACTTCCCCTAGACCCTAGGTTTACTCCTAGTCCCTAGACCTACCCCTAGACCTTGTATCCTCTGCAATCCTAGCATCCTTTGCTGATTCCACGCTCGACCCGGTATACGACCCCTTGGCTGGCACTATACGTGTACAGCCTATGTCTCTGCGTACACCATCGACGGCATCGGCCAAGGACTCCCTTGTCCTAGACCTAACCAGGGCTACGTGCGAGCTTACCCAAGCCCACACGTAACAGAAGATTATACCAAGAAAGCGATCGCCTCCTATTGCATTAACCGCATTATCAAAAGGGATACACACTACTTAACCCCACGATGCGTATCTCTGGCTATGGTAAAAGCTTATACTACATCCACAGATTTAGCGATACAAAATCTAGCCTTGAAACCAAAAATAACTCTTCCAGCTGAGTACAACGATTATTAATCAGTATTTTCAGAAGTTGCCGCAGGAGCGTTACCACCAATTCGACCTTATGACCACGCGATCAACCTAAAAGATTCTTTTACTCCAAAAATCGGTAAACTGTACCCATTATCCACTGATGAAACCAAAGCAGCTGATGGCTTCATCGATGAAGATCTCAAATCTGGCAAAATCCGTCCCTCGAATTCCCCGCAGGCCTCACCATTCTTCTTTGTCAAGAAGAAAGATGGTAAACTTTGTCCCTGTCAAGATTATCGTTATCTAAACGAACATACTGTTCGAGATGCTTATCCTTTACCACTCATCACTGACTTGATCGACAAATTGAAGGCAGCCAAACATTTTACCAAGTTTGACGTCCAATGGGGTTACAACAATGTGCGGATTAAGGACGGCGACCAATGGAAAGCGGCATTCATCACACATCGAGGGTTATTCGAACCAACGGTTATGTTCTTTGGCATGAACAATTCCCCCGCCACCTTCCAATGATTTATGAATGACTCCTTCCGCGACATGATAGCAGAAGGATGGTTGGTCATTTATATGGACGACCTCTTGATCTATTCTCCCGATAAGGAAACCCACGAATGTAACACCAAACACGTTCTCCAACGAATGGCCGATCTCGACCTGCATCTTAAACTGGAAATATGTACTTTCAATACCTCGGAGGTCGAGTATCTCGGAATGATCGTCAAACCTGGCCAGTTGGCAATGGACCCCATCAAGCTTGATGGTATACGTACTTGGCAAACACCAACCACTCTTAGGGACATTCGGTCCTTCCTCGGTTTCGCTAACTTTTACCGCCGTTTCATTCGCGATTATTCCACCTTAGCTTGTCCATTACTAGATCTCACCAAGAAGACAACCCCTTGGGATTGGACCCCAGCCTGTCAGACCGCCTTTGACTTGCTCAAAACGGCTTTCCTGACTAGACCTGTTCTTCAACTTCCCGACGTCACAAAACCATTCGCCATTGCCACAGATGCTTTCAAATGGGCAACCAGTGGTATTCTTTTGCAATCGGATACTAATGGAGATTGGCACCCTTGTTCCTATCTCTCCCAGTCCTTTTTGCCTGCCGAACGTAATTACGACATTCACGACCGAGAACTCCTCACAATCCCTCACGCCCTACGTGCTTGGTGGCACTACCTCATCGGTTCTACCACTCCCGTCCAGGTTTTTATTGACCATAAGAACCTTACTTACTTTCGGCAGGCCCAGTTGCTGAATCGCCGCCAAGCCCGCTGGTTGTTGGACCTGCAGGACTTTGACTTGCAAATCACTCACGTTCCCAGTAAATTACTCGCTGGTCCCGATGCTCTCTCCCGCTGCCCAGATCACATTCCTGCCAACGATCTTTCCGATAATGTGGATGTCACCCTCCTTCCCGATTCCCTCTTCGTCCAACTCATTGACGACACTCTGGACCGCCAAATCCGGAATGCTTCTGCCTCCGACCCCGTCGTCCTCGATTGGTTGCACCCCCGACCCATCCCTGGTTCTTCTGCCACCCGCCTTTCCTCCGATTGGTCTTACGCAGATGGGAAGCTTTCCTATCAGGGTCGGTTGTACATTCCCTGCGATGACGCTCTTTGCCGTTCCATTGTGTCCGGGTGCCACGATCATGAGACAGCAGGACACCCTGGCTACCTTAAGACTCGCCAGTTGGTCGCTGCACACTACTGGTGGCCTGGTTTGGCGCAGTTTGTCCGTTGTTATGTCGCCGGTTGTGCCATCTGTCAGCGAAACAAGGTTAACACTCATCCCTCCACACCTCCTCTCATGCCCATCCATTCCGCCTGCACTCGCCCTTTTCAGCAGGTCTCTTGCGACCTCATCACTGGCCTCCCGTCCTCTGCCAGTTTTGATGCTCTGCTGGTCGTGGTCGACCATGGCCTTACTAAGGGGGTGATTCTCTGTCCCACCACCACAACCGTCACTGCCAAAGGCATCGCTTCATTATTTTTTGCCTACATTTTCACCCGGTTTGGTCTTTACGAAAAGATCATCTCCAACCGGGGTCCCCAATTCGCTTCCTCTTTCGCCAAGGAATTAGGAAGACTCCTCAGTTACGAACTCGCTATTTCCACCGCTTATCACCCTCAAACTGACGGCGAGACAGAACATGTGAACCAGGAGGTAGAAACTTATTTGCAGATCTTTTGTGGAAACGAACCCGCGACATGGGCCAATCACATTGCAATGGCGGAATTTGCGCATAAGCACTGTCCCCACTCAGTCACCGGGAAATCGCCATTCTTTCTCATGATGGGTTTTGAACCCCAAGCTTTGCCAACAGTCATCCCGTCATCCGATCTCCCAGCTGTCAACCAGCGAATATCACTTCTCACAGCAGCACAAAATGAAGCCCTCGCTGCTCATGAACTCGCTAGACAGATTATGGCAGCAAGGTCTAAACAACGGTTCACTTCGTTCAAATCAGGAGAAAAGGTATGGTTGGAAGCGAGAAACTTAAAACGCCTCGTAGTCAATCCCAAATTCGCTGCAAAACGAGAAGGGCCATTCGTCATTACCAAGGTTTTCTCACCAATCACATATCAACTATGCCTCCCAAAGACGTGGAAAATTCACCCTGTATTCCACGCCTCCCTCCTATCTCCTTATCACGAGAACGACACTTACGGAACGAACTTCCCACAACCACCACCGGAGCTAATAGACAGGGAAGAAGAATACAAAATAGAAGAGATCTGACGCCATCGTGGTTCCGCAGCACACTGCTCCTTCCTAATCCGATGGAAAGGATACACAGCCGAAGAAGACTTGTGGGTTCCCGAGTGGGACTTGAAACATTCCGCAGCACTTCTGACTGACTATAAAAAACGTCACAAACTCTGAAAATCCCCATTCGTTCCTTTCCCTTCAATTTTATGTTCGACTTCATTCCCAAAGAAAAACTTTCACATTTTACATTTCGCTTTGGCTACAAGGTCCCAAGTTCCCATTCACTGCAACATGCTTACTTTTGCAAATACAACTACTGCCCCTTTCACTATACTCTTTAATTCTCTTCCGTCCTTTCGTCATGGGTTTTACTTACACGGTTCGCTCTGTTTCCCCTATTCCAGAACTGGTCGATGATACTCCTTCATCACCGTCTTCTTTCGTCACCGCTCCCGAACAAATACGTCTCCAACTTCACAACGACCCAGAAGAACTAGCCGACTCTGACTTGACCATCGCAGAAGCAGGGTGGGGAGAGGATCCCGATGGTGCCTGGCAGGTGGCGAGTCCTGCACTAGATACGCCAGATCCTTTCGCTACTAGACCGATTAGTTCTCACCCACCAATTTTATCGGTTCTTCTTCCCCCAGCATCTCACCGTCTCCGTTCTGATACGCCAGATGATACATACATGCAGGTCCTCCTGCATTGCATTACGGACTCCCGACTGGCTATCCCAGCCACTAGCCATCTCGATTATGGCTCCCCTCTCCTAGCCCTTTAAAAAGCCCTCATCGAAACAGAGCGCATAGACCTCATAGTGCGCAACAACTCGACCAATCCCGATGCCCACATTACTCTCATTGTGGGTGTCCTTCGACACATCAGGGATCACTTATGGGGCACCCTTGTCACTATGGGGTATCAACTCCACTTCGGGGAGTTCCTAGCAGACATCAAACGCTACACCTGAGAACTCGCGCTCGCCCAAGGAGTCCAACCACCTCCCTACTCTCCAACGACCCCAAGCGCCTCCTCCTCTCCCCTCGACCCCGCCATCAAGGCATCCCTAGCGCATACGGATGCGTGGTTAGCAGGACTTGATGGCCGACTTGTCCTTCCCCCCAATCATCCCAGATACTCCGAAGCCTGCTTCGAGTGTCACCGACTGGGGCATCGCCGTGCCCAATGTCCCCAATACCAGTGCCCACTATGCCATGTATGGGCCCCAGGACACACTCAAATCCGTTGCCCCAGCTGTCCTCGTCCTCGTCCACCACGACGCCCAACATCATCATCATCGTCAGGCTCCTCCACAACCCAACACTCCCTACCACACTCATCTGCACGCCAAACCATTCGCTTCGTGGCCCCTCGTCGTCGACATACCGTTTCACCTATTTCTCCTCTTACCGACGTCGTTACCCATATAGATGACGTTTGGGATGATGTGGCTTATGCAAACGTTACCGGATCCCCTGGTGCCGATGCCTTGGACCTCTAATCAACCCGCCGTGTATGTATCCCTCAAGATCTGGTTCTCGTCGGTGACTTGAGATGTACTGGGGGGGTAATGTTACGATTTGTCTATAGTGTTTCTTTCCTTCGTCTCTTTCCTTCCTTGATGACCTCTTCACGGTAAACTACGGTTTCACCTTTCATCTGTCATCAGGATTACATTCACTTTCCTTCGCTCCGACTCCTCGGATTTCTATCGCTGACTCACTAACTGAGTCATACTTATCTCGTCAATCTTCACTCTTCAACAGAGTTCTTTCCGTTTCCATCACATTCTGCGATGTTCTTTCATCTATCCTTTTACTTCCTTTTTCCTTTCGTAGTCTTGGTCTGTGCTAGCCTCTCCCAACATATATAAACTGTACTAGCACGCCTTGTATTCTTTAACTTTGAGCTCCGCAATTCTATGCTTAGTCTTGCCTCTCATTTCGTCGACTTCGGTCCCTAAAAGTCCCTCAATCCCAGTAAAGGCCTCTCTATAACGAAGCCTTCCTCAAGCCCTAGTCCTCGTCCCTAGTCCTAGTCACCTTGCGGCTATGTGCGAGCCTACCTGGCCCACACATAACAGCTGAACAGGACAATGTTAAACATGTTGTTATTGCAGGTGTTTGGCACAATCCCACTGCTGAGAAGTGGATTGGACCAGGGCCAAATGTTGTCAGATATATAAATGAACACCCATACCAATGACACCTACTTGGCTTTGCAGAGATGGAATCTCCTGTTGTTGGTCAGTTTCTTTTTTCACAAATGTTTAGTACTTAATGAATCTCCTACCATGCTGCAGATACAGTGCACTTACCGAGACTCAGCAACAGAAATGTGAACATGGCGATCTCATCCCTGATCAATTGTAGTGTTGCCTCAGCTCAGCTTTTGTATTTTTTAGCTTATTCCATCTAGTGCACTCATTTTGCATTTTTGACAAATATCATCAGTGTATGAAATGTAGTTTGGAATGGCCTCTATACATTTGCTTAATATATCCTAATACAGTAATCTGGCCATTTTTAAGATATTGCCCTAGCTTCACTTTTAGCTCAGCACTTGTCAAGATAGCTTAAATGAAATATCTCAAAAATGGTCAGATCAATGATAGTCAAAAAATATTTCACTGATGACAACACCTAAAAATTACTTTATTACACTGAGAACATGTATATTAACCAAGTAGATGATGAGATATAAAATGCCAGCTTGAAGCTGTGGCAATACTATGATTCAATTGGAGAAAGATGGATGCAGCTAAGTGTACTTACTTGATAGCACCTGCCCCTCATGTAGCCAACTGATTTCATAAAGCAATGGCACTCACAGCAGTCAAAGGAGATAAACCCAAGGTGGGAAATCATATCATCATTAAGTTTGATGACAGCTATCAAATTAAAACAATCAATGAGATCTTGGTCCTTCTTGGACAGTATCTTGCCTCCCATGTCATCATCCAGCTTCTGGAATTCCTCCCTGAGTTACATGTTCACCTGTGTGTCCCACATATCAAATACCCAGCACAAGAACAAAAATCATTGTTTCCCCCTTTGTAAGTTTTCTGATCATTTGGCAATTCTAATTCTAATTGGTTCTTGTTCTGTATTAGGATGTCCTCTGCATGGTCAATGTTCAGCATGACTGCATTGCATCTTGCTGTACTTCTACAAGGGCTACATATATTTACTAAACAAAAGTGTTTACTCTCCTCATAGACCAAGGACATCATTGACCACAATGCCTACATCATCAATATGCTTTCACTCCATAATTATAAGTGGATCATGGCTGTTGTTCCATGCACCATTTATTCCCAGCTTTACAAGCCAGTGATTCCTGACCCAGATCATCTCTCACTTTGCTTGCATGTGGTAAAACTACTGCAGTCAAAAAAGGGGAAGGATATGGTAGCCGACAAAACAGGTAACCTTACTCTTGAAGCACCATCAGTCAATCACCTGGTCTTTGACCACCTCCAAACCCAGAAAACATGAAGGAAAGGCAAGGAAGCAGCCAATGCACCATATATCCAACCTGCTACAACAATTGCTGAGCCTGAGCATTCTGCCTTGTTGGATCAGACTTCCACTCAGGCTACTGCAAGTTCAGGATAGTCTCAGCCTCATTATATTAGTTTACATGCTCGCCCCTCTGCATTGCTGCTCTCTATCCAGCCAAAGAGAATCTTTCATATACTATACATTTGGTTAATCCCACAGCACATGGTCCCCCTATTCTATACTACGTCCCTCAGGTCAGCTCTATGCCATACAGGGTTCTGCCTCAAGCTAACCATCCAGTATTTGTCTAGTCCCCTATGTGGAAAAATTCATCTACGTATCTGCCCATGTCATATTATTAAGGCCAGGTCAACTCTGGTCAACTCCAGTGCAATTCCGGAGTGTGGGAATTTTTCAGAGGTCAGGACTTGGCTTCAGCGACTCAGAGCAGAGCACTGCGCCCTTGCTTGTCAGTTGGGGTTGTCCTGGATTTGCACAAAGAAAGCAGAAGATGTGATGACAAGAAATCAGAGTTGGTTTTAGTCAATATCAAAGATAATTTACATGATGGTGACTATGGGTATATATAAGGAAGGTGGTTACCATCTTGGTAATGTGAAACTGACAGCGGAATCTGAGAAAGATGAAACAGAAATCAAATGATAGGAAAGGAATGTCAAAGTAGACAACAGATTGGAAATGATCAGAAACAAGGTGAATATGTCTGATAAAGGTAAAATAGGTGTCAAAGAACTGATGAATGACAAATATGTCATGGTGTCACACTGAAACGAGAAGAAATGAAGACGAAATTGCATGAAACAGTATTTTGCTTAGAGGAGGAATTCTGCAAGGAGTTCCACTAGGAGTCGGAATACCACTCAGAGTTGTGCTAGGAGTGGTCGGAGTTGCGGAAATATGATAGGAGTTGCGGAAATTCAATAGGAGTTGTAGAAATGCAATAGGAGTTGTAGGAGTTGCAGGAGTTGTGATAGGAGTTGTCGGAATTGCAATAGGAGTGGTTGGAATCACAGTAGGAGTGGTTGAAGTGGTCAGAATTGCAATGGGAGTGGTTTATGGCATATGACACATATGATTACCATAGTTATTCTGGCCATTTTGATGGCAGACATACTGTAATTACAGAGTTGGATAGCCTTTCCATGTGAGTACTGCCTTGCATTATTATTATCAAGACTTGATCTCCACACCCAATTCAAATATAATTACCATATGTTTGTATAGATGCTAATTTACATCCAGGACAAATAATGCCAAATATTCTTTGGTTTTAATAACCCACATCATCGCTCATGAGTCCTTGCCCTTCACTGAGCTGGCTTGATCAACATGAGCCTTCTTATGTGGTTTCGTCTTGAGCAGGCCAAAACGCACAACAGAGATGAAGTCAAAAAATGGCCACCAGATTCAGACCACCATGACCCTTCCCCATTCCATTCTCCTGCTCATTTTTGTTCACCCTCTGCTCCAGGCTCCTTTCTACCAAGCTCTCCTTCATACTTAGAGATGGGCAAGGATAGGGATAACCCTGGGGGTAAAGTCCAGGGGTTGCACAGGGGTAGGCGTTGGGGTCAGCATTTTTGGATTTTGCCAAACCCCTACCCCTGATGAAGAGTAGGGGTCTGATCCCTGAGGAAAAACAGAGGTCTGTGCTTATCTAATATGTAGCCAAGCTTTGCATTATAAAGAGGCAAGGCAGCTGAAGGCAGACTTGAGGCCAGTACAATGTTTGTTGATCAAAGCAAGTGTTTGTTTATTTGAGTTTACCTTATACTCCACTGACATTCTTGCAGGTATGCAAAATTGCTTACGCTGTCAAGAACTCATCGACAATCCTACAACCGTGCTGGCGTGCTTTTTGCAAGAAAGAGAAATTTAACAAACAAATTATCCCACATGACGTCAAGACCCGCTGAAATTCAACCTGGGCCATGCTCAACATTGCCATTGAGTATTGATGCACAGTGGACAAGATAGCTGGCAAACGTTCCTTGAATTTGTGGGAGTATAAACTTAGCACTGACGAATGGGATACCATCACAGAGCTTTGAGATGTCTTACAGGTGAGTACTAGTGCTAGTAAACTATCTGATTATGTTGTGACTCAGACATTTGCAGCAGATCTTCAATGATGCGACAGAATATTTCTCAAGGTCAACTCTGAGCTTGGTGATGGTTATACCAGCAATGGATCATATCGAAGACACATTGTCAGCTGCAATTGATGGGGGGAACCACTCTCTGGCCATCCGATTGGCATTGAAAATTGGACAATGGACACTAAACAGGTATTACGGCAAGACTGATCTGTCTGAAACATACCGCATTGTGATGGGTAAGTAATTCTTACATTTAATACTCTATCTGCATTGAGACCATAACGCTACCCTAGTCCTTTACCCTCACCACAAACTGGCATATTTCCACAAAGCTGATTGGCCAGAAGACTGGATTAACACTGCAAACTCCTTGGTCCACAACATCTATGAAGACTGGTATCAAGAAAATCATTCTGAAGACTTATCTGATGACAAGGTAGATGATGAGTACCAGTATTTGAGTATTGCTACTGCTGACATGTTTCATTTAGGACTGTGATGTATCTAATGCTCTGCACAATGCCCAACTGAAGTCGCACAATATGTTTGACAACCTCAATTTCTATGAAGGCATGGGTGAAATACCAGATGAATTGACCCGCTACCTTCAGCTGCCAACTGAAAGGATCCAGGATCCACTGTGTTGGTGGTATGAACGCAAGCACATATGCCCTTGATTACTGTGGACAGCTCAGGACTATTTGAGCATCCCGGGTGAGTTATATCATTGTATTTCTGCTCTTCTTAGACTAATTACACTCTAGCAACTTTGGTTGATGTTGAGCGCATGTTCAGTAAAGGTCGCATTATACTCTCATATCTCACAAATCACCTGCAAGTTGATACCATCCGTGCTCTAATGTGCTTGGGAGAGTGGATCTTGAAAGGAGTGGTGAAGGATAGTGATCTTTTGGCAGGAATCAAGGCAAAATTGGCCTCTGACAAAGTGGAAGGGTACTTCAAAGATGTTGATGACTTTTTTGTCTAGCATTCTTACTGGTACATGAATAGTAGAATGACCAGTCATCGGTTGGTCAGACCCGTGTGTCTAAATCCGCGGGTCGTGCGGACACTTCAACCCACACTTGACCCCTACCCCTAGTCACAGGTAACCCATACCCCTGGAGGTGGGTAACCTGTACCCTTGGAGGTGGGTATGGATTTTGGTGGGTAAGGGTAAGGGTCAAGCTTTTTTGCCCAGGGATTACCCCTGCCCATCTCTATTCATGCTGAAACTGTTCAGCTACCCCTCCCAATCCCACTCAACATCAGCATTCCTCCAAGGAGGATGAACTTGAGATGAAGCTCCAAATCAAATGGAGGAAGTATTATGCCACCGATATCTGCCAAAAGAATCAGCTCAAAGATGATGCCCTGGATCAGTTTGCCAAGATGAGTCAGGTTCCTGTCTTTACTGTTTGTTTTCAGCTTGTTAACACAGTTTATAGCTCGACATACCTCAAATGTTAATTTTCACTCTAGATGAAACTACCACTTTCATTTTGTCTAATCATTTCACAGTGAGTCCCAGGCAAGAGCACGGGTAACCTGTGGGTAGTGGCAGGTCAACCCATACCCCTACCCATCATTTACCCATACCCTTCCTAGGGGTACAAGTTTGTATGAGGGTCAGCAAAAAATGACCCGTCAGTGTACCCTTTGAGGGTACACCCACAGGTCAGGCTACATTTATAATCAACATACAGTGAGTGAAAAAACCCTTGCAATGTTTTACTATTTTGGACTAGGTGCAATGTAGCACATGAAGGTGTGGGAATGGCGCTTACCCTTGGTAAGGTGGATGATAGAGGGTTCCCTCAGCTACAATGCGGTCCCTGGATCATGTGATTTGGCACAGCCAATGCCAAGATATGTTAATTTTAAAATGACTATGTCATTGCAAGGGTTTATTCACTTTTATGCTTGCTAGTGAAATCTCTATTAAATGAGATGATG
>JBBPJJ010000825.1:0-14012 GCA_038088635.1 Veloboletus limbatus
TTGAAAAGATTTATATTTGGGAATCCCACTTAATAGTAATGGGAATCCCACATGTCAGATGACCACTTAGGTAATGGCTTAAAATAGCTAAATTATCATTTGTATAATGAGGGGGAGGATGCCCTGGACATTCCAATATGAAAATAGGCTATTAGCCCTAATATTTAGCAGAAAAATTAGGGCTAATAGCCTATCCGAGGGGGTCGCCTGAAGCGAATCTAGTATAGGGGATTTGATTTTTTCGAACAAATCCCCAATCTAGGCAATTGATATGCACTCCAGAGTCTACGAGGGCGGTAGTGGCGACAGTTTTCTTGGTACTCATGGGGATTGATAGTGTAATGGTCACAAATAATGATTTCTTGGATTTGGATTGTATAGGCGAATAGATAGTGCAAGGAGGAGAGGCTGACATCATTACAGACTCTCCCTTTAAAAAGACTGGACCTTGTTGACAAGGACTTCGTCATCTTCATCGTCACATTCCATCAAGTCCAGGATTTCTCCTGTCTCTTCTTTGTCAGTTCTTTTCACAACTAGATCAACATCTTTGTTATGTGTGGGCCGGGTAGGCTCGCACGCAGCCGCAAGTTGACTAGGACTGGGGGACAAGGACTAGGGCTTGAAGAAGGCTTCGTTAAAGAGAGGCCTTTACTGGGACTGAGGGACTTGGGACCGAAGTCGACGAACTGAGAGGCAAGACTAAGCGTAGAATTGCGGAGCTCAAAGTTAAGGAATACAAGTCGTGCTAGTGGGGTTTATATATGTTGGGATAGACTAGCACGGACCAAGACTACGAAAGGAAAAAGGAAGTAAAAGGATAGATGAAAGAACATCGCGGAATGCGATGGAAACGGAAAGAACTGTGTTGAAGAGTAAAGAATGATGAGTAAGTATGACTCAGTGTGTGAGTCAGTTATAGAAGTCCGAGGAAACGAAAAGAAGGAAAGTAAGTGTAATCTTGATGACAGATGAAAGGTGAAACCGTAGTTTACCGTGAAGGAGTCATCAAGAGGAAAGGAAAGACGAAATAGAACATAAGAATTGTACGCGAATGGAAGAATTGTAACAATCTTCTTGCCTCTTTTCCTTCCAAGTGGCTTTAATGTTGACAAAGCGGGTTTTGCATTTGTTAGCTGAGTGACTGGGAAGACAACACTTGAAATAAAGTCCTCATTCTTGACATTCTTTGCAGGATTCAGGTGTGAGTTTGGGTGGTCTGGTGATTGTAGTTGCATCAACTTCCATGGTGTTTGGATCCTTGTGGGGGAAGGAGAAAGGACGTGAGGTGGAAGTGGAGATGTTAGAGGTATGTGCTTTAATCTCCTTAACTCTTTCCCAGGCAGCACTGAATGATGCTGCTTTCTCATACCATTTGTCAATAGAATCGGGTACGGGATCCATGGTCATGATGCACATCATTAGGCTTGAGGGAATTCCTGCAGAGTAGTAGCCAATCAAGATGTTGTCATCGGTGATACCGGCCCGTGTGGCATTGGTTTGGAACTAGGTGGTATAGTGGGTAAGAGAAGGAGTGAACCCGCCTTTGCTCATGGTCATCTTCTTGGTAGAAAGCCATCCAATAGCCTGATTGACGAGATTGTGGTGTTTAAATGCTTTACTGAGTTTGGCTGTGAAAGAAGCCCAAGTTCCCATGTTAAGGGTGCTGTCGTTTTGTACACAGCTAACACGGAAGGTAGAAGCCCAGCTCTTTGCTGATCCTTTGTTCATATATGAGAGAGTGAATGCGATCTGCTTAGCTTCAGTATTATAAATCTCTGTGTTGATGGTGGGTGAGGTAGAACACGACGTTGCTGAACCATCCCGGATATTCAGAATAAGTTCCATCAAACTCTTGAGGGGCATTGAGTCGTAGTTTGGTGGGTCGGTTAGACATGACGGGCGGTTGTATAGCAACGAGGGGTTGGACAAGGGGTGGAGGTTGAACAGGGGTTATGGGCAAGGTTTCTTCGTCGTCCTCGTCCTTGTCAGAGATCTCTGGAGAGGCTTCTTCGTTGTCGTCGGACAAATCTGGGATAACTGGAGATGGTTGTCAAGGGGTTCTCCTCGATGTTCTGGGAGTACTAGAGAACAGGGTGTAGATGGATACGGCTCACAATAACAGTGGCCAT
Organism: Veloboletus limbatus; assembly: GCA_038088635.1. Taxonomy (NCBI): domain Eukaryota; kingdom Fungi; phylum Basidiomycota; class Agaricomycetes; order Boletales; family Boletaceae; genus Veloboletus; species Veloboletus limbatus. Next base: position 2,133 of record JBBPJJ010000825.1, read on the forward strand.
GCAAGAGGTAACTTTGGGCTTTTGTTACGTGTGGGCCAGGTAAGCTCGCACGTATCCACAAGGCAACTAGGACTGGGACTGGGCTAGGACTAGGACTAGGGATGCCTCTTTAGAGGAACCTTTGCTGGGACTAAGGGACTAGGAGATCGAAGTCAACGAGTTTGCTGGGCAAGACTAAGCATAGTATTGCAGAGCTCAAAGTTAAGAGTACATAGTCGTACTATGAGGGTTTATATAGTGCTAGATGTGGGGCACGGACCATGTACGAGAAAGGAAAAAGACAGAAAAGGATAGAGGTAAAGAATAGTATGGAATGCGATGGAAACCAGAAGAACCCTGTTGAAGGGCGGAGATTAATGAGGCTATGTGAGACTCAGTCAGGTGAGTCATTGGTAGCAATGGAGAGAAGGGAATGTAGGTAATCTTGATGATGAATGAAAGGTGAACCTGTAGGTTACCGTGAAGAAGTCATCAAGGAATAGAAGAGAAAAGAGGAAATCGTAACAGAGAGCGCCTGTTATGATTTCCCCTATTCTTACTCCTTTTACGGGAACCCCTAACTTCGGTCTACAATGTTGCCCTCAGCATACTCCTTTGGATCCTCCTCGCGCTCCTCGTGCTGTACCCGCTGAGTACAGCCTTCCTTCGATCATTCTGACTCGTTCCTTAAGCACGCCTCGTGATCATCATGTGCTCACCTCGAGGCTTCCCTTTGGCATCGCCTTGCTGCGGCTTCCATTCCAGCATCGCCTTGCTACGGCTTCTATTCCAGCATCGCCTTGCTGCAGCTTCCATTCCAGCATCGCCTTGCTGCAGCTTCCATTCCAGCATCGCCTTGCTGCGGCTTCCTTTCACAGCCTCACACCACGAGTTCCCCTCGTGCTTACTCGAGTCATCCTTTCTTCCTGCTCTGGACCTTATCCTCGGTCCTTCCCTCGTCCTCGTGTCCGGACCATATCTGTGGTCCTTCCTTGTTCCCTCAGACCTCATGGTCATTCCCAGATCCCCGTCTCTAGATCTCCGCCTCATGCACGCCTCGTTCCCTCCTCGTGCATTCCCTTGGCCTAACCCGAGCCCTCCTATACCGCCCTCACCTTTCCGGTTCACATTGACTCACTCAACATGAGTCATCGCCCCTGTCTCTGACTCACTATTGAGTCCGCCTCCTTTCCTCTTTACTTCTTTGATCTTCCTTTCCTTTCAGAGAATACCCTTTGCCCCATGCTCTCACACGCATAGCCTCGGCTTCTCTTCTCGCACAGCCTACTTCCTGTGCTTCCCTTTCTTAGTTTCTTCTCTCCGATTCTGTCGTATTCTATGACCTTCCTTTGCACAGCCCATGACCGGTGCTGTCCTCATTCCACACAGCCCTTGACTGGTGCTGTTCTCTCTTTCCTTTCTTGACATGGTCCGTGCCCATTACCTTACGCTATATAAACCCTAGTAGCACGTACCATGTTCTCTATTCTTGATCTCCCTGGACCTACCCCTGGGTTTACTCCTAGTCCCTGGACTTCCCCTAGATCCTAGACCCTAGTCCCTAGATCTACCCCTAGTCCTTGTACCCTCTGCAATCCTAGCCTCCTTTGCTGATTCCGCGCTCAACCCGGTATACGATTCCCTTGGCTGGCACTATACGTGTGCAGCCTACGTCTTCACGTACACCCTCGACGGCATCGGCCAAGGACTCCCTCGTCTTCAACCTCACCAGGGCTACGTGCGAGCTTACCCAAGCCCACACGTAACAGCGCCATCTTGGCGACTGCCAGTTCATGGGTCAAGTCCATTAATTGCCCCAACATCACTACTCAACCTGATGTGGAAACCATTTCCTTCTATGTGAAGTGGACAAAAGTGAACAATAAGATTCTCAGAGTGATTTGACTCTCACTCTCACCTACCCTACTCCAGAAATATATCGGTGAGACTCATGCTTTCACTCTCTTGGACACCATCAGGAACGACTATGGGAAGCCTGGATTTTTGCAGATTTCAAGGCAGTCATGGATGGAATGATTCCCACTTCAGGGAATCTGGCAGCGGCATTTGCCAAATTTGAAACACTCTTTATGCACCTCGACACTAACAAGTATCCCATTCCCAACAATATTCAGGCCATGATACTCCTCTCCAAGCTTCCCCCGTCCATGGATGTAATTTCGCAGCTCCTTGCACAAAAGCATGATGGCAAGGGGACTTTCATCCCTCCGACCATCCAGGAGATTATCACTTCTGTCACCTTAGTATGGGACTCAAAGAATCTTGGAGGCAAAGGTAAGGCGCCAGAGCAGGCGCAAAAGATTTCAGCTGTAAAGCGGAAACCCGGGAACCCTTTCCTCCAGGGTCAGCAGTCCAAACCCCTTGCAGCGCCACAGCAGCAGCAGCAGGGGGAAAGCACTGACGCTGAGAATAAGAAGTCCAAGCATGGTATGCATGGGGGCAAAACCAGCGTGAAAAATGAAAGGTGCTGCAATTCGTCGAGCAAGGCTCTGAATCTGCAAGCAGCGATTATTTCGCCTCCACTGCCATGGTTCCCCTTGCTCCCACCGTCCTCACTCCCACTGTTGTCAACCCTCGCGCAAGCACTCACAGAAGTGCTCAGCAATACCAAGGCTAGGATGGACCTCCTGCATTTTTGCAGACAAAGGAGGCATTTGCGCTCGCTCACCAGCTGAACATTCACCCATCCTGCGAGATCATTCGGTCGATTATGATGTATAGTCATCAAAGAATGTAATAATGTACTTATGGTACAATGCGATGGGGAAGGACTTAACATCCAAACGGATAAGCTCGAAGGATGCTTTGGCTCTCCCCAGATCTGGGTGGAAAGTGTGAGCAGGGGTTTTTCCCTCCACACAACCTTTGCAGGTCTTGTCATCCTTCAGTATCTCGAGTGAAGGGAAGTTGTGGGTATGTTTCGCAGCATGTTTCATTACATCCTTAGAAGGATGTCCCATACGCTTATGCATGGTCTCAAAGTCAGGAGTCGCCGTTGAATGGTGGCGATCAGATATGTTCTCAAGGGTTTACATATTATGGCCCATGCGGCCTGGCTTGACGGACGTGAGTATGGTGTTATCACCAAAAAGCATGTCTATGCTCTCTGCATTTCCACTAACCTTGGCGCCAGCATTTAGCATTTGGCCCATAGATACCAATCGAACTCCTGAGTTGGGGATATGTCCCACATCGAATAGAGTTAGGTTGCACCCTTTATTTTGCACATCTTTCCACTGCAATTTGCAGTTGCCTTTCCCTACGACATATATGTGACCAGAGGCAGTGAGGACAGGAATCATATCCTTGCCAAGTGATGTATAATTACTGAAGTCTGAATGATTTGGCGAAAAGTGCATAGATGCACCTGAATCGAGGACCCAAAGTCATTTCTCGCAGTGATCACACTTGGCATTAGAGCTATGCACACAAATAATGTCCATTTTATTTGGTACACTACTTATGTCCTCTAAACTACTCGACGCTGTGTAGGAAGCGGAGTGTGAGGATTGCGCAGTGGTAATCATGGGATGAGAAACAAACCTTTCAGCCATGAAGTCATCGACTTCTGATCTGTAGATATCGATGATATCGTCTGCATTTCAGGTTTCGCCGATATGGCTAATCCAGCACCTAGAGCACTTTGAGGGATGTTCTGGCTCATTGAGGTCTTTGAGTGAGAAGGCGCAGTTGTACTGCACTGGAAAGAGAGGAGGAGAGGAGGTGGAAGGCACAATGGGTGCTGATTGAGGAAGGGCGACGATCGGTGTCACAGTGGAGGTGGATGGAATGGAAGACGATGGAGGTGGTGGTGACATAAAGTCGAGCTATTGGAGGAGCGGGAGTGCCACGTTGTGGAGCGCACTATTGCACACCAAAGACCATTAATGCCCTTCAGGCAACCAAGCGCTGCTTAGCGATGGTGTCCACACAATTCAATGCCAAAGTCCAAGGATGGATGTCAGATGCAGGACTTGCCTCTCAGGGGATACGCATCTTCTAGAGTGCCCCTCATGTTTCCTAACAAAATGGTCACGCTGAGTGATTTATGTGCACCATTATGAACAAGTCCGAGTCTATGCACCTTGATTGTTGTACACCGGATTCTTGGTGGGAATTCAGTTGGAGTCACGCGGTCCATGTATATAACAGGACACCATTGTGCAGACATAACTGGTGCACTCCATTGGAGATTCTCAACAGGAAGGCTCCTAATATTGGCCATCTCCGCATCTTTAGTTGCGAAGCATACGCCCATGTCCCTTCGGACATTCACACCAATAAGCTGGCCCCTAAATCAGAACCAATGGTGTATCTAGGTGTTGCACCTGGAAACGAACAGAATTATCTATTGATGCGCCGTCTCCACAACATCCTTTTCACTTTGGCACAAGTTCTCTTTAATGAGCAGCTCCTTTATGTGAGAAAAAGCCTACACATCTACAGATACAAGCTGGTCCTGAGCAACAGGTTGAGATTCTGCTCCCTGATTTGCTGACCGACTTTGATGACTTCTTCCCTTGTCCCGAACCTTGGAACCTGGAACCGGAACACACTCCGGAGCCTCTGGAACCATTCCATGCGCCTCCACTGTGAACTCCATCGCCTGCAGCACCACCTCCGCCACCTCAGCATCCCTGCAAAGGCAAGGCCCCTGAATGCCACCCGCAACCTGCTCCTCTTGCTGTTCCCCTGGCTCTGAGTGTGAGAAGCACATTCCAAAACGACCTGGAAACATATATGGAGATGATTGCCATCCTGTTGACCAGGAATGCGATGCAGACCATACATGGCGCAATATTGGCTGCAGTAGTGCGCCTCCTCAACAAGAAGTTCCTGGGGATTTCCCCATTGAGCCCTCCCACAACATTCCTGACCCAGAACCTCGTGCTCTCTCTGAAGAGGAGATTGAGCGCATCACCAGGGAAGGGGGAGCTGCGCTCACTTCTTATCTCTTGGGGAAAGCGATCCGGCTAGATACTGCAGATCACTCTAAGCCAATATGCAAGTGGACATTCAAGGACATTCATGTTTGACAACACAGACCGCGGAGGCGATTTAGACTACTCACATTGTTGAGGTGTTGAGCTGCAAACGGTGTTGAGGCAGACGATGGTTGTGGTTGAAGAACAAGTGTTATTAGAACTCAGACGTTGAGTTTGAATCTTATATAGTGACATGTGATGTACGATTATATAAGCTACTCTAACTAAGAAAATAGAATAGAAATAGGAGCGAAGGCAGCTGAGTAACAGCGCGTTCAACAATTCACACCCTACCATCTGTGCAACAAAAGGAATGGAAAGATGCTTGTCGCAAGCAACTTGAAGTTCTTAAAAAATGAGACGTTTTCGAACTGGTTGATCGTCCTAAAGATCGTAAAGTCATTGGGTATTTGATGTCAAACCTGATGGTAGAAAACGTGCATGCCTTGTCAAAAAGGTTTCTCACAGGTCAAAGGCTTAGACTTCAACCAAATCTTTTCTCCTGTCATGTGATATGAGACAGTGCACTTAATGCTTGCACTCGCAGCGCTCAAAAACTGGCACATGGAAGCCGTCAATGTTTGCGCCGCCTACTTATATGGCATACTCAACGAAGAGATCTACATGGAACAACCCGAGGGATTGAAAATTCCTGATGCTGAGACCAAAGTATTGCACCTCAAAAAGGCCCTCTATGGATTAAAGCAGGCTGGTCTCACCTGGTGGAAAACCCTCAACAAATCCATGAAAGAACTTGGCTTTGAGTGGATTAAATCTGATCCTGTCATCTTTCTCTACATGAAGAAAGGCACCCTTAGGGTCATAGCCATTATTTATGTAGATGATGCCATTTTCTGCGGTCCCTCAAAGGCGATCATTGATGAGGTCAAAGCGCACTTCATGCGCAAATGGGAATATCATGATCTTGGTGAAGCCAAAGAGTTCTTGCACATGAACATCAAATGCTCCAGTCAAAAACTTTACATTGATCAGAAGGAATACCTTCACAAAATCATCAAGCATTTTGATCTGCAAAACTCCAAGTCAATGCCGACTCCCTTGCCTCAGGGGTATTATCCCATTAAAAACGATGTGGCCCATTAACCCTGGACTTCATCAGAAGTTTCAAACTGTCATCGGTTCCTTGATCTACATCATGATCAGAACCAGACCCAATATTGCCTATGCCATCACAATCATGGCACATCATTCAGCAAACCCAACGAAGGAACATTTATCAAAAGTGCTATATATTTGCCGCTACCTCCTTGGAACGCCTAAAGCAGCCCTGTGCTTCGATGGCAACAAAGATGAAGGCATCATTGCGTTTACCGATGCGGATTGGGCATCCGACCTGAACACACACAAGTCCCAAACTGGCTGGTTCCTGAAACTAGCTGGGTGTACCTTCAGCTGGCGATCTTGCCTGCAGCCCACTGTGGCGCATTCTTCTACTGAAGCTGAGTACATGTCCTTATCAGACTGTGGTAGACAAACATTCTGGGTCCGGCAACTTCTATGAGAACTCGGGTATAAAATGAATGCAATACCAATTTGCAGTAATAACCAAGGATCCATCTTTATGGCATCCAACCCGATCACTGAACCACACAGTAAGCCCATCAACATTCATTGGCATGCGATTCATGACTGGATTCAGGATGGTCACATCAAGCTATTCTTTATAGATGGAGTCAGCAATCCTGCTGACATGTTCACCAAAAATCTGGAGCATATCAAATTCAAGGAATTCCACATGTCTCTCGGGATCATTTTGACCCCTCCATAGTTGCCATTTCCGCTCATCAGCACACCATGCTTTGAGCAAGGGGGAGTGTTAAACATGCTGTCTTATAGCTGCTTCACTCCCATTTCTATTCTTCTTATTTAGGTAGTCTAGATTATATAATCATATATCCCTGTCATTATATAAGGTTCAAACTCAATGTCTAAGTTCTAATAACATCTTGTTCTACAACAACCACCATTGTCTGCCTCAAACCATTTCACCTCAACACCACCAACAATGTGAGTAACCAAATCACCTCCACATTCTGTGTTGTCAAACATTTAGCAGGGCTCATAACCTGTTTGACAACATACAAATGCAGAAGCTATTTAGTGGCTAGTGATGTGCAAGGCTTGGGCTCAAGCCCTAAGCCTGGTTGAGCCAGGCCCTGGGTCACATGGGCCAGGCCAGCCCTTCTTAAAGGGCTCTATAGGGCTTAGAGCCCGGGCTTCTGTTTCTGTGGGCCTTGGGCCTGTGGCCTGAGCCACGGCCTCAGTGGCACCTGATGAGCCACGCCAATCATAAATATTACCTTAAATGTATGATTATGAAAGCTGCTCAACTTGTGCCCATGACCATTTTTAGCTGTTTTTTTCTTCTTCATCCCCAAATAGTTCTGCCAGCATGGATGCTGAAGCACCAACTGCTGGCAATTGACCAAAATGGACTGCTGCACCCTCAGCTAGGTTACGTGATTCCGACAATGGGGCAACACCAGAGCTTCGTTTCCACCAACAGGCTGCTCAATGCATGGACCAAATGACTGCCGACCCAGAGAGTGTGCTGGTCACCTCACACCCAATCCACAAAGGGTCCAACTCCCCATCGTCTGACTTTGGCTCCCCCTCCCCATCATTACCAACCCAGAAGCGCAAGATCGCAAGTACTAGTAGCCATCATACTATCGATCTTTTCAGCGATGAGGACGATACTGCACAGGGCCAACCCAGGCTCACAAAATGCAAGTTATTACTACAATTCATGCTCTTGTGAATGCACTAACACTATCTACAATGTATAGGAACTAAACGGGCATGACAAAACCTCTCAACAGATGATCAGGTAGGATCTGTTGCTGTGGGAGTACACGGTGTAAGTGTTACCTTAGTTGATTGTTTTTTTCCTGCTGATCAGGTCACTTAAGATAGTTCCATCGTCAGTGTTGCCTCAAGATGAAATTGACAAAGAAGGACTTTTGAAGGACATCGTTGTCCTTGAGATCGACAGCAGTCCTACTCAAGAGATCCATACTCAAGACGTTAACCATTTTTTCACACAGGTGTATACTGAAGGTGGCAAGAAGTTTCGCAATTGCAAGTCATGCTCGTAAGTTATTTTTTCAATCAATGTCTCGGGATTGGTATAACTAATGTTTTAATAGTAAAGGTTCCCATACAGTAGCACTCGTTGCGGAGACATCCACCCTACAGCGCCATCTGGAATGGCATCACAGGGTAACTATCGTCTACACCCATATGTCAGTATAATATTACACCTGACTCATTTGACCTAAGCTGAGTATCTGCAGTGGGCAGAGATGAATGGATTCGTTTCCATACTTCCGAGGGACCGTAAGGAACGTAAGGACCAGTCCAATATGACTATGCAGAGCCGGCTCGACCCCCACCTCCAACCCACACCTATCAAGGAATTAGTCATTCCATACAGTGATGAGCGGTTTCATCATGCGGCCCGTGCACTTTCAGACAATGAAGATGAAGATGAAGACAATAACACAGCCACTCTGTCGATACATGATGATACACACCAGCCTTGGCTCAAAGACTTCCACAGCTATCTCCAGTCAAAGAACCACCTGCAAGAGAACATGTCTATTGTTCAATGGTGGGGCTTGAATGCAGAAAGATACCCAGTTTGGGCCTCGCTGGCACAAGAATACCTTTCAATTATAGCAACGTCAGTTTCGAGCGAGCATGCCTTTTTGTCAGCTGGGATCACCATTAGCAAGCATCGAAATCGACTCAAGCCCAACATTGTGGAAGCATTGCAATGCCTCAAGTGTATAATTCGTTGTGACTTACTTTTCCGTGAGGACCCTTCTGTCTTGTCAGATGTTGGTGTCAGTGGCGCCACTGGGGCATGCATGCCAGACTTGGTTACAACTATCACACCAAGTGAAGGTACAAGCTGGGATTTCATAGTCGAGGACTTTGATTTGCCTGGATTGGGCCTCAATTGTTACGATTCATTCATTTCGTCCTATTTCTTTCTATTCTTTTGTCACTTCTCATCTTGATGACTTCTTCACGGTAAACCACGGTTTCACCTTTCACTCATCATCAAGATTATGATAAACTCCCTTCTTTCCGATTCTTCGGACTTCTATAGCCGACTCACTAACTGAGTCATATACAACCTCGTCAGTCCTCACTCTTCAACAGAGTTCTCTCCGTTTCCATCGCATTCTGCGATGTTCTTTCATTTACCTTTCTTTATCCTTTTTCCTTTTATAGTCCTGGTCTGTGCTAGTCTCTCATCAGTATATAAACCATACTAGCACAACCTGTATCTCTCAACTTTGAGCTCCGCAATTCTACTCCTAGTCTTGCCCCTCAGTTCACCGACTTCAGTCCCCAGTCCCTCAGTCCCAGTAAAGGCCTCTCAATAACGAAGCCTTCTTCAAGCCCTAGTCCTCGTCCCCAGTCCTAGTCACCTTGCGGCTACGTGCGAGCCTACCCAGCCCACACGTAACATCACTGAGGTAGACGCGAGCGATGATCTTGTAATGGTCATGATAGACTAGTTGTAACTAAGTATATTGTGACTCAGACACTGGTAGTTTGACTCAATGAGCTGTGGCCCAAGCCTAATGTGATGTGCTCTGTGTTGTGCATGTTGTGCGTGTCGAGCATGCTGTCTCACCCTTGCCCTTGCCCTGCATCCTCTCCCTCTCCCTCTCCTTCTCCCTCATGCTCACGATGCGCATGATGCGGACAATTCATCTGCGTTGTATGTGTTGTGTGCGTCACACCCTTATCGCCACTTGTCTGTCACGGTGCATGCACACGCATACAAACGGGCTGTTCGTATGCATGTGCATGCATCAATGGTACTAGTAGATTAGTAATCATAACTACATACATTTTAGCAAATGAGCCGGGCCTGGGCCCTTGATAGGGGCCCAGGCTCACATTTTGGGTGGGCCTGAGCCTTCCAAGGCCAGGCCCAACCTGGGGCTCTGAGACTGACCTAGGCCCAGCACATCACTATTAGTGGCTACTCACATTGGTACTGTTGGAGCAGTTGCAATTGAGGCAAAAAATGATGGTTATTGTGGTTCAAGAGTGTTATTAGAACTCAGACATTGAGTCTGAAGTTTATATACATGTGTTTGTGCTTATATAATCTATATTTAGATAATATGCTACAAAGTAAAAGAGATAAAAGAAATAGGAGCGAAGGCAACTATACGATAGCATGTTTAACACAAGTGTCCACTCTTGCATCTCTTTCATGCTAGGGGTTCAAGTTGACACTGACATGAAGACAAAGTAGGACAGGCTAACTATATTATTATTTTATTTCTCTTGCCATTTCCATATCTGTCATACACTCGCATAGCACACTAACTTCGACGGCTCTGCCGAGTGTGCCAGGCATCGGAATACGAACCTTGTTCACCAGTTGTGCCGGCCGCTGCTGGAGGGATTGAGGGCCCAAATTAGACACTACGCTGAGTTTCAATTTTCACGTGACACACAAACAAATAACCGTAGATAGAGCCCTCCTTCCCTCCAGCACAAGGATGGTACAGGCTACATTTAACACACATCTAGAACCGCCATGAGAGGGAAAGCCACATTCTGTCCACGTTTTCATCCGTGTTTAAACATATCAAATCTTGATGTCCGATGGTCGCCGATGGTAGGGACCTCCACAGAAGTTGTCGCTATGGGCTCCTATATTAAAGGTAGACAGGCTAACCTTGAAACCTCATCAAGCGTTCCCGCCTTCCCTTTCCCGCATTCTCCCATCTATAATGCACCTCACTTCCGCGATGACCATTGTGGCACTGGTCGCTTTGGCCACTGCTCTACCTCAGCTTCAGATTGCTGAGCGGATGGCGGGCATGGCCATCCAACTCAATAAACACACTCGGTTTGTCAACGCTAATGAAAGCGCTGATCTTGACGCGCTCTACTCCCATCCTGCGTCGGTCGAGGCGTACGTCGTACACACCGTTACCGTCCATCATAATTGAAGTCAACTCAAATGTCGTTTGTAGTAGGTTTCATCTCGGCATTGAGAACTTCGAGAAGAACACCGGGATGGTCCACCCTTTCGCCGTGAACATGGTTGAAAAACGCCAGAATAGTGTTCCTATGGTCACTCTCAACGGTCACCTCTGGTATGGTACTATTTCGGTCGGCGCGCCTCCCAAATCCTTTACTGGTAGATTTTCATGCTTTACTTCCAATGATTTCCACTAATCTCTCTCAAAGTCGCTTTCGATACAATTTCGGGGTATGCACTTGATCTTAGGATCACACCATTTTTGGTTAATTCGATGACAGCGATTTCTTCCTGCCACATTTCAGCTGTGTGATGTCCTGCAACGGGCACACCCGCTGGAACCCAGATTCCTCTTACACTTCGCACTATGTGCGGGGGTCAAATAATATCGACTTATTGTATAGAGGTGTTGTCACTGCTATGGAATTCACCGATATCGTGTGCATTGCTGCCTTCTGTGTATGTTCTGTATGATTTATGAACAAAATTATTTCTGATATCTTACTAGGTGTTCATTCAGACCATTAGTGCCGCAACACAATATCCCCCTGCGCTCGGATCCGCCCTATTCACTCCAGATGGCATCATGGGAATGGGCTTTCAGTCTGCCTCGAGCATTAACGTTATACCCGTCTTCCAGAATCTCATCGAGAACAAACAAGTGACTAATCCAGTATTCTCCTTCAAGCTTTCGCTTCCTGGAGCCGAGTTGTATATCGGTGGAGTGAATACTGCTCTGTATGCTGGGGAGTTCACCTATGTCCCTGTGATGGTGGAAGTATGCAGAAGTGGCAAATGCATGTAGACATCTACTAACGTTGGCCGTTCAGGGTTTCTGGCAGGTGACCATGG
>JBBPJJ010000828.1:0-13997 GCA_038088635.1 Veloboletus limbatus
AGGGAGCGGAAGAAGTGGAAGACAAACCCCACACCTCGGTCGGAAGTGATGTGGGAGGGGACTCTGTGCTTGGAGAAGACATGGAGAAGGAAGAGTTGAGCTAACTCCAGAGAGGTGATCTTGTCGTCGGTCAGGATGAAGATGCATTGTTTAGACAATCAGTCTATGATGACCAGAATCATGGAGTAGCTGGAGGACGGAGGGAGTTGTTTGATGAAATCCATGGAGATGGAATGTGAAGGACGTTCTGTTACGATTCATCTTTATCTCTTATCTTTTCCATCTCGATGACCTTTCTACGGTAACCCGCAGGTTCACCTTTCCCTCGTCATCCTGATTATGATTACTTTTCTTCTTTCCGATTCCTCGGACTTCTATAGCTGACTCACTAACTGAGTCATATATAACTTCGTCAGTCCTCACCCTTCAACAGGGTTCTTTCCGTTTCTCTCGCATTCTATGTTGTTCTTCTCATTTATCCTTCTTTATCTTTTTCCTTTCGTAGTCATGGTCCATGCTAGCTTCTCATATGTATATAAGCCACACTAGCACGACCTGTATTCCTTAACTTTGAGCTCCGCAATTCTAGTCTTAAGTCTTGCCTCTCAGTTCAACCTCGGCCCCACTCCTCAGTCCCAGTAAAGGCCTCTCTATAACGAAGCCTTCTTCAAGGTCCTAGTCCTTGACCAAGTCCCAGTCACCTTGCGGATACGTGCAAGCCTACCCGGCCCACACGTAACAAAAGCTCAAAGTTTCTCTCCGCACGGCCACTACTATCGTGAGCCGTATCCATCTTCACTCTGTCTTCCAGCACTCCCAGATCGTCGAGAACAACTCCTCGACACCCACCCCCAGCTATTCCAGAGTCGTCTGACGACAATGAAGAATCCTCGGAAACCTCTGACCAAGACGAAGACAACAAAGAAACTTCGCCAGTAACTCCAATCCAACCTTCGCCTCGATCCCTCGCACCTGCACCCGCTCAACCTTCACCTCGGCCCCCTGTCACCATATTACCAATGATGAACCGACCCACAGAACTTCGACTCAATGCCCCCCAGGAATTTGACGGAAAATATTCCGACTATCTAGGATGGTACAACAACGTCGTGTTCTACCTCAGCACCAATTCTGAGATTTACAACAACGATGCTAAACAAATCGCCTTCACCCTGTCATACATGAACAAGGGATCAGCCAAGAGTTGGGCAGCCACGTTCCGTGATAGCTGTGTGCAAAACGATGGTACTCTCAATATGGGTACATGGGCTTCATTCACTGCTAAGCTCAACAGAGCATTCAAACATCATGACGTTGTCAATCAAGCCATTGGATGGCTTTCCACCAAGAAGATGGTCCTAACCAAGGGCGTGTTCACCCCCTCTCTCAGTCTTTACACCACCGAGTTTCAGACCAACGCGGCACGTGCCGGGATTACTGACCACAACGTTCTGATCGGCTACTATTCTGCTGGAATCCCTTCCAACCTAATGGTGCGTATCATGACCATGGACCCAGTACCTGACTCAGTCGACAAATGGTATGAAAAGGCTGCATCATTCAACGCGGGCTGGGACAGAGTTAGAGAAATCAAAGCACGTACCTCTCATACGTCCGCTCCGGTCTCACGTCCTTTTTTCTTTCCCCGAAAAGACCCAAATGCCATGGAAGTAGACGCTGCTACAATCACTAGACCACCCAAGCTCCACCGGAATCCCGTAAAGAATGTCAAGAACAAGGACTTTGTTTCAAATGTCGCCTTCCCTGTCACTCGGCCAATAAATGCAAGACTCGCTTCGTCAATACCAAAGCCACCTGGAGAGAAAAGATGCAGGAAGATGTTGATGTAGTTGTGAAAAGAACTGATGAAGAAGAGACGGGAGAAATCCCAGACTTGATGGAATGTGACGACAAAGATGACGAGATCCTCGTCAACAAAGTTCAGTCTTTTTAAAAGGAGAGCCTGCATCGACGTCAGTCTCTCCTTCTCACACTAGGTACTCACCTGTACGATCTAAATCCAAGAAATCATTATTCGTAACCACCACACTATCAATCCCTGCGAGTACAAAGAAAACCGTCATCACCACTGCCCTCATAGATTCTGGAGCACATATCAACTGCCTCGACTGGGGGTTTGTCTGAAAGAACCAGATCCCTTGCACCCGATTGCCAAAACCAATCCCTGTCAAAAATGTTGATGGGTCTCTAAACGTCAAAGGAACCATCCATTTTACCGCCGATCTCTACGTTACTATTGGACATACCACCAATAAAGTTCTTTTCCACGTTATGGGATGTGGCAACGATTGTATCATCCTTGGATTCCCCTGGCTTCAACAGGAAAATCCAATTGTCAACTGGAAATGAAATCACCTGCAGCTGAGACCCGAAACCGACCGATCAGACGATCTCGCCACTGAACTCAAGAATCACGCCCAAGAAACTCGACAAGCCCCAGGATATTACAAGAACGAACCTCACCCGGTACGCCATGCCTCGATAACCCATGAATTCGATAAACGACTATACGACTACCTCGAAACAAACAATGAAGATTTCCTCCGACCCAAAGATTTCACCAAGAAAGTGGTGACATCTTATTGCATCAATCGCGTCATCAAGGGAGATCAACGTTACCTAACTCCACGATGCGTATCAACTGCTATGGTAAAAGCTTATACCACATCAACAGATCTAGCCATACAAAACCTGGCCCACAAACCGAAAGTAACCCTTCCACCGGCGTATCAAGACTATCAACAGGTGTTTTCCGAGGTCGCGGCCGGAACCTTACCACCAATTTGACCATATGATCATGCAATCAACTTAAAAGATTCCTTTACACCAAAGATCAGTAAACTCTATCCATTATCTACTGACGAAACCAAAGCAGCCGATGATTTTATCGATGAACATATCAAATCCGGTAAAATCCGTCCCTCAAACTCCCCACAAGCTTCACCATTCTTTTTTGTCAAAAAGAAGGATGGTAAACTCCGTCCCTGCCAAGATTATCGTTACTTGAACGACCATACCGTCCGGGATGCGTACCCCCTACCACTCATCACAGATCTAATCAACAAACTCAAAGCGGCAAAACATTTTACCAAGTTTGATGTACGATGGGGGTATAACAATGTTTGAATCAAAGACAGTGACCAATGGAAGGCAGCATTCATCACGCATCGAGGCCTATTCAAACCCATGGTTATGTTCTTTGGCATGACAAATTCCCCCGCCACCTTTCAACGGTTTATGAACGACTCATTCCGAGATATGATCGCAGAGGGATGGCTGGTCATTTATATGGACGATCTATTGATTTATTCCCCAGATGAGGAAACTCACGAACACAATACCAAACGTGTTCTCCAACGAATGACCGACCTTGACTTGCATCTCAAATTAGAAAAATGCGTCTTCGATACCTCAGAAGTTGAGTACTTAGGGATGGTCGTCAAACCCGGTCAATTAGCTGTGGACCCCGTCAAACTAGACGGAATCTCTACCTGGAAGACACCAACCACTCTTAAGGAAGTCCGTTCTTTTCTTGGTTTTGCTAACTTCTATCGTCGTTTTATCCACGACTATTCCACTCTCGCTCGCTCACTGATTGATCTCACGAAGAAAACAGTCCCGTGGGCTTGGACTCCGGCCTGTCAAGCCGCTTTCTACTCACTCAAAATGGCCTTCATGACGAAACCCGTTCTTCAACTCCCCGACGTTTCCAAACCTTTCGCTATCGCCACCGACGCTTCCAAATGGGCAACCGGCGGTATTCTTTTGCAAGCAGATACTAACGGAGATTGGCACCCTTGTTCCTATCTCTCCCAATCCTTTGCACCAGCTGAAAGGAATTACGACATCCATGACCGTGAACTTCTTGTCATCCTGCGTGCCTTGCGCGCCTGGCACCATTATCTTATTGGTTCCCCCAACCCCATTCAGGTCTTTACTGACCATAAAAATCTCACTTACTTTCGCCAGGCTCAATTGCTCAACCGTTGTCAAGCTCGCTGGCTGTTGGACCTCCAAGACTTTGATCTTCGCATCGATCACGTCCCTGGCAAATTACTTGCTGGGCCTGACGCTCTCTCCCGATGCCCAGACCACACCCCCACTGACGACACCTCCGATAATGCTGACATCACTCTCCTCCCCGATTCTCTATTTGTTAATTTAATTGACACAACCCTTGATCGTCAAATCCGCCAGGCTTCCGCCTCGGATCCCGTTGTCCTCGACTGGCTACACCCCAGACCTCTGCCCGGTTCTTCTGCCTCCCGTAACCCGTCGGACTGGTCCTTCGATGAAGGTAAACTGTTTTATCTGGGACGATTGTATGTTTCCTGTGACGATGCTCTCCGGCGCTCCGTTGTGTCCGGGTGCCACGATCATGAAACGGCAGGACACCCGGGCTACCTGAAGACTCGCCAGCTCGTCGCTGTGCAATACTGGTGGCCTGGTTTGGCGCAGTATGTCCGTCATTATGTCGCCGGCTGTGCCATCTGTCAACGGAACAAGGTTAACACTCATCCCTCCACGCCTCCTCTCATGCCCATTCGTTCCGCCTGCACTCGCCCTTTTCAGCAGGTCTCTTGCGACCTCATCACCAGTCTCCCCTCCACCAGCGGTTTCGATGCTCTGCTGGTCATGGTCGACCATGGCCTTATGAAGGGGGTAATTCTCTGTCCCACCACCACAACCGTCACCGCCGAAGGCACTATTCTTTACCCACGTTTTCACCCGGTTTGGTCTTTACGAAAAGATCATCTCCGACCGAGGTCCCCAATTTGCTTCCTCCTTCGCCAAGGAATTAGAAAGACTCCTTGGTTACGAACTTGCTATTTCCACCGCTTATCACCCTCAAACTGACGGCGAAACGGATCGTGTGAACCAGGAGGTAGAAACTTATTTACAGATCTTTTGTGGAAATGAACCCACGACATGGGCCAATCACATTGCAATGGCGGAATTTGCGCATAACCACCGTCCCCACTCGGTCACCGGAAAATCACCATTCTTTCTCATGATGGGCTTCGAACCCCAAGCTTTGCCAACAGTCATCCCATCATCAGATCTTCCAGCTGTCAACCAACGAATATCACTTCTCACAGCAGCACGAAATGAAGCCCTCGCTGCACACGAACTCGCTAGACAAACTATGGCAGCAAGGTCTAAACAGCGGTTCACTTCGTTCAAATTAGGAGAAAAGGTATGGTTAGAAGCAAGAAATTTAAAACGCCTCATAGTCAATCCCAAGTTCGCTGCAAAACGAGAGGGACCATTCGTTATCACCAAGGTTTTCTCACCAATCACATATCAACTACGCCTGCCGAAGACGTGGAAAATTCACCCAGTATTCCACGCCTCCCTCCTATCTCCCTATCATGAAAACAACACTTACGGAACAAACTTCCCACAACCACCATCGGAGCTAATAGACGGGGAAGAGGAATATGAAATAGAGGAGATCCGACGCCATCGTGGTTCCACAGCACATCACTCCTTCCTGATCCGATGGAAAGGGTACACAGCCGAAGAAGACTTGTGGGTTCCCGAGCAGAACTTGAAACATTCCGCAGCACTGCTAGCCGACTATAAAAAACGACATAAACTCTGAAAACCTCCATCCGTTCCTTTCCCTTTTATTTTATGTTCGACTTCGTCCCCAAAGAAAAGTTATCCCACTTTATCTTTTGCTTTCATTATAAAGTCCCGAGTTCCCATCCTTTAGAACACGCTTACTTCTGCCGCTATGACTACTGCCCCTTCCACCACACCTTTTGAATTTGTTTCTTTCTTTCATTTACCATGGGCTTAACCTATGTAGTTCGCTCCGTTTCTCCCATCCCGGAATTGGTCAACGATACTCCCTCTTCACCATCTTCCTTCGCCACCACCCCAGAACGGATCCACCTCCAACTTCATGAAGAACCCGAAGAAGATGACTCCAATTCGACAACCGCAGAAGCAGGGTGGGGAGAGAATCCCGATGATGCCTGGCAGGTGGCGAGTCCTGCACTAGATATGCCAGACCCTTTTGCTACCAGACCGATTAGTTCTCATCCACCGATTTTATCGGTTCTTCTTCCCCCAGCATCTCACCGTCTCCGTTCGGACATGCCAGATGATACATATGTGCAGGTCCTCCTATATCGCATTACAGACTCCAGATTGGCTATTCCAGCCACTAGCCACCTCTATTACGGCTCCCCTCTCCTAGCCCTCTACAAAGCCCTGATTGAAACCGGGCGCATCGACCTCATAGTGCGCAACAATTCGGCCAATCCCGATGCCCACGTTACCCTCATTGTGGATATCCTCCGACACATCCGGGATCACCTACGAGGTGCCCTTGTCACCATGGGGTACCAACTCCACTTCGGGGAATTCTTAGCCGACATAGAACGATACACTCGAGAGCTCACATTCGCCCAGGGAATCCAACCACCTCCCTACTCCTCTGCGGCGACAACCCCAAGCACCTCCTCCTCCCCTCTCGACCCTGCCGCCGAAGCGTCCTTGGCTCACACGGATGCGTGGTTAGCCGGACTAGGTGGTTGGCTTGTCCTTCCTCCCAACCATCCCAGATACTCCAAAGCTTGCTTCGAGTGTCACCGCCTTGGGCATTGTCGTGCCCAATGCCCCCAATACCAATGCCCATTGTGCCTCGTATGGGCTCCCGGACACGCTCAGGTCCGTTGCCCAAGCCAATCTCAACCTCGTCTGCCACAACGCCCAACATCATCATCATCGTCGGGTTCCTCCACCACCCAACACACCCTATCACAATCATCCGCATGCCAACCCGTTCGCTTCGCGACCCCTCGTCGTCGACGAACCGTCTCACCCATCTCTCCTCTCCCCGACGTCGACGACCATATCGACAACATATGGAGCGATGCTGCTTATGCAAACATCACCGGATCCCCCGGTGCTTATGCCCTGGACCTCTAATTAACCCGCCGTGTATGTATCCCTCAAGACCTGGTTCTTGTCGGTGACTTGAGATGTACTGGGGGGGTAATGTTATGATTCATCTTTATCTCTTATCTTTTCCATCTCGATGACCTTTCTACGGTAACCCACGGGTTCACCTTTCCCTCATCATCCTGATTACGATTACTTTTCTTCTTTCCGATTCCTCAGACTTCTATAGCTGACTCACTAACTGAGTCATATATAACTTCGTCAGTCCTCACCCTTCAACAGGGTTCTTTCCATTTCTCTCGCATTCTATGTTGTTCTTCTCATCTATGCTTCTTTATCTTTTTCCTTTCGTAGTCATGGTCTGTGCTAGCTTCTCATACGTATATAAGCCACACTAGCACGACCTGTATTCCTTAACTTTGAGCTCTGCAATTCTAGTCTTAAGTCTTGCCTCTTAGTTCAACCTCGGCCCCACTCCTCAGTCCCAGTAAAGGCCTCTCTATAACGAAGCCTTCTTCAAGGTCCTAGTCCTTGACCAAGTCCCAGTCACCTTGCAGATACGTGCGAGCCTACCTGGCCCACACGTAACACGTTCAGGGATGGAGAGTTGTTTTAAAAGACCGTAGGGCTTGTGCCTAGGAACTTTAGCGCGCACACATGTAGTACAGGAGGAGACATAATCTTTGATGAATGTACGAACTCCGGGCCATGTATAGTCACAGCGTACTAGCTCCAAGGTGCGATTTTGTCCAAAATGTCTGGATAAAGGTGGTCATGTTTATAGTGGAGGACTCGAAGGCAGAGATCATTGGCATTGGGGACATATATATGATCATCAAGGCGAAGGAAGCCATTGGAGTCAATAGACCAGCAGAAATTAGAGTCGGAGTTGGACAGTATGGAGGTGGACATGTGTCACAAAGCCATAGGGTCAGAAGGAAGCACAGAGAGAATGTCAGCATGGAGAGTATCCAAGTCAAACATCATACCAGCATGAAGGACAGGACCTGCTAAGCTAGAGGCTCATAGGGAGGACGCGAGCTGCACCTGAGTAAAAACAGTGAGGAGATTATGAGAATTTATATGAGCATAGTTTCTATCCCCCTCTTTGGGATAGATGTCCCAGCATTGAGTAAAGGCGTTGGGCTTACTGCCCAAATGTCCAGGGCAGAAACAGAGGATGAGGTTGAAGTAGCAGAGGAACTCTGACCAGCAGGCCTGCCGCCAGGTAAGGAGCCGGGTAGATATGAAGTATTCTAGGTTCTTATGGTCAGTAATGACATCGACAGGGGTAGCAGAGCCCTCAAGGTAGTGTCACCAAGTACGAAAGGCGTTGTGGACGGCGAGAAGCTTTTTATGTTACATGTGGGCTTGGGTAAGCTCGCACATAGCCCTGGTGGGTCGAGAACGAAGGAGGCCTAGGCTGATGCTGTCGATGGTGTATGCAAGGACGAAGGCTGCACACGTAGAGTGCCAGCCAAGGAGTCGTATACCAGGTTGATCTCGGAATCAGCGAAGGGAGCTAAGATTGCAAGGGTAGGTCTAGGGCTAGGATACAAGGACTAGGTAGATCCAAGGGAAGTCCAGGTGAAAGCCCAGGGAGATCAAGAATAGGGAACATGGTTCGTGCTACTAGAGTATATTAAGGTAAGGGGCACGGACCATGTCAAGAAAGGAAGAAGAGAACAGCATCAGTCAAGGGCTATGTGGAATGAGGACAGCAGCGGTCATGGGCTGTGCGAAGGAAGGTCAAAGAATGCGAAGGAATCAGAGAGAAGAGACTAAGAAAGGAAAGCACAGGAAGTAGGCTGTGTGAGAAGAGAAGCCAAGGCTATGCGTGTGGGAGCATAGGGCTAAGGGTATTCTAAAAAAGGAAGAGAAGATCAAAGAAGCAACAAGGAAAGGAGGCAGACTCAATAGTGAGTCAGAGATAGGGGTGATGACTCATGTTGAGTAAGTCAATGGGAGTCGAGGAAGGCGAGGATGTTGTATGAGGACTCAGGTTAGGCCAAGGAAGTACACGAGGAGGGAACGAGGCATGCATGAGGTGGAGATCTGGAGACGGGGATCTAGGGATTGACCATGAGGTCCAAGGGAATAGGGAAGGACCACGGGTATGGTCCAGACACGAGGACGACTCGGGTAAGCATGAGGGGAACTCGTGGTGCGAGGCTGTGAAAGGAAGCCGTAGCAAGGCGATGTTGGAATGGAAGCCGCAGCAAGGTGATGCTAAAGGGAAGCCTTAAGGTAGACATGACACGTAAGGAGTGAGGCGTGCTTATGGAATGAGCTGGTATGAGTGTAGGAAGGTTGTACTCAGTGGGTACAACACAAGGAGCACGAGGAGGATCCAAAGGAGTATGCCGAGGGCAATGTTGTAGACTGAAGTTAGGGGTTCCCGTAAAAGGACTAAGAGAAGGGGAAAATGTAACACTTTATCAAGGGTGTCGTAGTTGAGCTCATGGGTATGCAAAGTGCATGAGTAAAAAGCGACGGGGTGGACTTCAACATTGGAGCACCGGAGAGACAGAATTCCAGCCACTATGTAGTTGGAGGCATCAGTCTCCACAATGAGCAGAGCGTCAGGCACCCAATGAGTGAGGATCGGAGCGGAGGTGAAGGCGTTCTTGAGGTGCTGGAAGGCGGAGCGACAGTCGTCGGAGAAATGCCACAGAATACCCTTGCGGGTGAGGTGGGTTAACGGAAGAGTGATTTTGGAGTAATTATGAATGAAGCGCCAGTAAAAATTGGCGAAACTAAGGAAAGATTGGACATCCTTGACTTTACGAGGTTCAGGCCACTCTTGAATGGCAGTGGCTTTGTCAGCAGACATTGTCAGGCTGCTGGGGGAGAGGCAGTAGCCAAGGTACTCGGTGGAGTCCATGTGGAATTCGCACTTCTCTGGTTTGGCATAGAGACCGTTAGCATGGAGTCGTTGAAGGGACATCTCGGACATGCTCGTGGTGTGCGGACTTGTTCTCAGATTAAATGAGGATATCATCCAGGTAAATGATAACGCAGACATTGAGGAGGTCAGCAAAGATGGTATTGATGAACTGCTGCAACGCTGCGGGAGCGTTCATGAGACCAAACAGCATGATGAGCCATTCGTAGGAGCCGTAGTGAGTGCAGAAGGAGGTCTTCCATTCATCGCCATCAGCAATGCAGACCAGATGGTACATGTGCAGGAGGTCGATTTTGGTGTAGATCTTTGCATGGCTTGGAGCATCGAGGAGGTCAGAGATGCAGGGAAGCGGGTAGCGGTCTTTCTTTGTGATTTTGTTAAGGCCTTGGAAGTCAACGCAGAGGCAGAGTGAACTGTCCTTCTTGTGGACAAAGAGGACCGGAGCTGTGTGAGCAGAGGAGGAAGGGTGAATGAAACCATTGGTGAGGTATTCATCCAGGAACGAGTGGAGGAATTCCAACTCAGAGGAGGAAAGGGAATAAGTGGTGCCAAGGGGAGGAGAAGCTCCATCCTCCAGGTTGATGTTGGGATCATGCTTGCAATGCGGAGGGAGTGTAGATGCCTTGGATTTACTGAAGACATCCATGAAATCATGATATTCTGGAGGGACACTGGAAAGATCAACCTGTTTGGAGTCGGCAGGTGGAGCAGAAGCAGAGTGGAGGTGGCTCTCTTGGAGCTGCAGGCTAAACTGTACGGAACCTTCCAAGCAACAAGCCAATGCAAAAGCGGGGGTGCTAATTATTACAATAGGTGGGGCCGTGCAGTTGGAATGACGCGGTGAATCAGGGGGTGTGGAGTCAGCCAAAGGCAGAGATTCCAGAGGCTGCGGAGGGAAGCTCAGGGCTGTCAGCATGGGAGATCCGGATGAGTGGAACACAATACTGTTCAAAACCCAGTCAATCAACAGATTGTAGCAGGTGAGCCAGTTATGTCCCAGAACAAGTGAGCAAGAACCATCTAATGGAGTAACGTAAAACGTCATTGGAGTGATATCACCAGTCAAAAATTGAATCAGAAGATCAATAGCCTGAGTAATTGTAAAATTTGAAGTGCCATCAAATAGACGGAGTAGGAGTAGAGGGATGGAATATGTAACAAGATTGTTCTGAGTAACAAAAGATAAATCTACGAAACAATCTGAAGAACCTGAATCTAACAATGCAGAGAACAAAGAGATATCGTAAGTAGGTAGTGAAACAGGAGGCATAAAAGATCAAGAATCTAAGAGAGTGGATGCATTGAGACGGATCTCCGGATAAGCACAGGGAGAGTCAATGCGACCTTCAGTCCGTGCAGAGTCTGAGAGGTCACTATCTATTTGTTTGTCTCCGCGGGAGACGAAACCTCCAGTGTAGCCACTGGAGTTGCAGAGGTGGCACAGGCTTTAGCTGCGCAGGAAGTGGCTTTAGGACATTCATTAGCCATGTGACTGGAGCCACCACAAAACATGCAGAGCTTGTTGTCGAAGCAGTACTTTCGTTCAGCAGTGGTAAGTTTGCCGTCTTTCCCAAGCTTCAACTTGAAGTCATTGAATTTGGCGGATGCAGAGGTGGTGGTAGACTTTCCTTTAGAATCTTTCGACTCCTTAGAACTGCTGGAGTTAGATGCAGAAATGGAGGGTTTGTCGGAAGTGGTTTTAGTAGAGGATGACGGGATGGTGGTGGGCTTTGATTGTTCCAACTTGCGTTCCCCATAGCGAGCATCAATGGCTTGCGCGAGCTGTCAGAGGTCAACAAGAGTCGAGGGTTTCCTGATGCAGGATACCTCATCTTTGATGCAGTCAAGAAGTCCATTATAGAAGTGGTGGTGGAGTATGAACTTGATGATGTACTTGTTGATGTGCTGACCATCCTTCATATTCAGATGATCAAGCTGATGTCCCACGTCCCCGACAGGATCATGCGGTCCAAAATTGGTCTGGAGCTTGAAAATGAACTCCTTGTAATCATCCATCCACAATGGATGGAGTAAGGGGTCTTCCATCTGAAGAAGGTCAGGCTCAAACCATTCCAGTGCCATGCCCTTCAGGTATGACTGCACAAAGGTAACTTTAGCATGCTTGGTACTAAAAGCTTTAGGGCAGTCCTGGAAGTTGAGTTCGCATTGAACCAAGAAAATGCAGAGTTTGTGGGGGGGGTCTATCTCATCAAACTGATCTGGTTCTCGGACTTTGGTGCACTGTGAAGGTTCGGAGGTGAAGCGACGAGTGAAAGAACAAGCAAGCTTGCCAATAGCACTGGCTAGTTATGAGAGGGTGTCACAGGGAATGTGCCCATGGTCATGGTTGTGATCGTGATGGTCAGCGTGGGAGTTATCTCCATGAGCATTGAAGCCGTGGTCAGAAGGG
This sequence comes from Veloboletus limbatus, assembly GCA_038088635.1. Taxonomy (NCBI): domain Eukaryota; kingdom Fungi; phylum Basidiomycota; class Agaricomycetes; order Boletales; family Boletaceae; genus Veloboletus; species Veloboletus limbatus. Next base: position 12,252 of record JBBPJJ010000828.1, read on the forward strand.
TCATCTCCAGGTTTGTCCTTGTCCTGAGGAGGTTGCAGAGGATTCTGAGGATCATCCTCGAAAGACAGAGTATGGAGGGACTGTTCTCCAGAAGGATGGGGTGAACCTGGAGGCTCGTCCTCGAGCTCGGTGATGTGAACCCCTGGTGTCAGAGACGCTGGTGGGGGAGGAGGCTGCAAGGCGGAGACAGATTGGACTAGTGTGCAGTGTGCTGAAAAGCTGTGGAATTGGCTGACAATGCCAGGACCACATCAGCTGCTTCCAAAAGTGGAAGGAAGCACATTGAAACGGGGAGACAGAGGTCGGATTGCACCTTCAGCATGTGAACAAGATCTGGTAGTACGAGTAGCCATAGTAAGAATCAATGACAAGGTAGAGTTCGAATATACTGTTAAAGTCAGATCGGATCAACTCTGACTACTCCGGTGACAACTCCGGGATAGTGCAGTTTGTTAGGACTTCGGCTTCAGCGACTCTAATGGAGCACTGTGCCCTTGTCAGACTCTTGTCCTGGTATTTGTGGAGTCAGAATGGAAAGACTTAATACTGACTGGCAGCGAAGTGGAGGAGTGAGGGTCGGATGCGAGCAAGGGAGCTCAGACAGAAGTCAAAGAACGGAAGAGGAGTTGAACTTCAGTCGATATTCAAACTGAGGTACTCTAGGGACTATCAACAGGTTTATATACATAATGGTGGAGCGGAACAGAACAGAATGGAGTATGAAACAGGAGTCAGATGAATGTACAGCTATGATAGAATCAAATGATGGACAGGTATCAAAGATGGTTGTGAACGATCACAAACAACATCTAAGTCTGATGGATACGAAATGAATGTCATAAGTCAAAGATCATCAGTCAAAGTCAAAAGGTCATGTGATATAAAGCATCTTATGCTGAGCAGAATAGAACGGGGTTGTAGGACACCTTGGGAGTTTGGGGAGTTTGATGGGATGACAGAGTGGGGTTGCAGAGCAATGACAGGGTAGGGTTGCAGAGTTCGGGATATGACAGACTGTTTTAAAACAGGAACAATATTGTAACAGTTTTTGGACTTTTGTAATACTGGGGGTATTTGGTATAAATTAGTACTTGGTATACCCTCCTTTGGCTTTAAACACAGCCTGAACCCTCCTTGGCATGCTTTCAATCAACTTCCGACACTTCTCAACTAGTATTCCCTCCCATATCTCCTGAATGAGGACCTCTCCCATAAATCAAGAATTCCAGTAGGAGGGTATTCATACTCTGCCAGCATTCTCTTGAGGTAACCCAAGAGATGTTCAATGGGATTTAGGTCAGGAGATTGTGTAGGCCACATCATGGTCTCAAAATCCTGCTCTTCTAGCCACTCCTTCACCTTTCTACAGGTGTGCTTGGGGTCATTGTCTTGCTGACAGATGATGTCAGGTGGATTGAGATCATAATGCTGCAGAGTATTCAGCAGATCATCCTTCAGAATTTGAAGATAGAGATCCCCATCCATCCTACCATCAATTTTAGCAGCATAGCCAACTCCCTGCCAAGTTATACACCCCTATACCATCACAGAACCTCCTTCAAATTTGACAGTACATTGCACTAGCCTGTCACTAAGGCCCTCACCTGGCTTTTTCCACGCCCATTTCCTCCCATCTGACCCTAGGCAATTGATTTTAGTCTCATCAGACCATATAACCTTTTTCCAGTCCTCTATGGTCCAATCCTCAGGCTTGTAAGCAATAAATAGTGAAGTTCAAGCAAGTCT
>JBBPJJ010000829.1:0-13973 GCA_038088635.1 Veloboletus limbatus
TGTAGCACCAAACAACAACAAACAGCCTCTATATGATTGAGATCCAGTATGTTATGGCAAAAGTCCAAAAACTGTTACAATGGTGTTCCTGTTTTAAAACAGTCATATCTTTGCAACCCCTAGGCCACATCACATGACCCAGGAACCGATATGTAGCCAAGGGCTTGTACTTTGTTTGGCCTCACCAAAGCGAAGCGATATTCCCATGGGTGGTTGCGGGGCACTTCGCGCCCCGGTTTGGGGTTAGTTATTGTAATGCTTTTTGGAGTCACTGTACATCTACTAATGCCTCACTGACCCTGTACCTTGTTCTCCTTGACATCTGGCAGCTCAGCCACTGCCTTAAGGTTGTCCAAATAGATGAGCTTCATAAGGGACCAAGGGCCCAAACACATGATGGTGCAAGTTGACTAGGCAGACAGGCCCAAGCAGATATGCAAGAGAATGAGATGGCCACGGCTGAAAAGCCGCTCAACATTGATAGATGTCACTAAGTAGAAACCAGTTAGTATATGAACCATAGAATGCCAAATAGCAAGATAGTCCAAAGCCATGTGGGAGAGACAAGGGAAAGGATTAGTAGCATGTTCGACATCAGCCATTAGATATGTGTCCAGCTTACTGCAGTGATTGGCTGCTTTTGAAGGAGCCAAGGAAGCCATGCTGTCAAACATATTGCTGTGCTGACAATTCATAAGATTGTAGCAGACAGCCGTTGGCTAGGTTAATTTACTCACCGATGGCATCTCAATCTCATCAATATCAGAGATGTTCTCTTCCTCTACAGCATAACCAAGTTTGAATTTGTCGCGTACCAGACATTTGGTGGTCTCAATCCAATCATCTTCCCAATTAGCAAGCTTGAAATAGCGTAACTTGTGACAAGGATGGAGAACTGAAAAGGTATGGAAGCCCAATATATTAATAGTTAGTACACACTCACCTATGTGATTCAATATACTTCTGAGCTATCCATCAATGCATAATAGCAATTAAGGATGTGCTTGGCAGTGGTGATGCCAGCACAGGTTGAGGGGGATATATTGCAGTCCTGCATATACTTTGTGAGCTGTTCATCAATGATATCCATGGCTGGGATAATGGTTATGAGGTTGGATCTTTTGTTGCAGAGGGTGGAGAGGAGTAGTCTCCAGACTGCACAGTAGGTCACTATAGAATATAAGGAATATAAGGAATGTGGTGGTTGTTACACTGAGGTAAAACTACTGTACAAAACAGTAAGTACACCAGGATTATATAATCCTGGTGGCTGTATGACCACACAACACTTGCTAAGTAGTGCATACCGAATATGCAACAATAGGATCACCTCCTGGGACTGACAATCCAGTAGATATGTTCACAAAGAACCTTCTTTGTGTCCCATTCAAGAAGTTTCACTCTCAACTTGGTCTTGAATTCTTCAACAGTGGTTGATGCAGTCACTCGCTCACCATATTTTATCTTATTCTTTCTTTTAGTGCTTAATATACTACGTACACCAAGCAAGGGGAAGTGTTAGAAGTACTCATATTATGCTTAGTCAAGTATCGTACTTGTGCACTATATAAGCAATACCTGACTATGAATAATATAGCTGACTTTGAATCACTCTAGACCACCCTCCATCACCATTTGTTACCAGGTATGTGGCTCACAAACATGTCCCAATCTTGGGTTATTTTGAAGAGATTGACTAATTACAGGGAATTATGAAAAGATAAGACAGTATGCTTGGTGAATGAAGGAACATAGTTGTTCTTGACATTCTAACACTGGTTTGGTCATGTGATTTGGTTGTCATGGGAGTGACGTATAGGCATTTTAAAATGACATGTCATTGGGACACTTATTTGATCTTGCATTTGTCAATCATTATCTCATATGTAACATAGGAATTTGACAGCTATTAATGGTTGCTATGTTACCAGGTTATATCATTATGTAAGTGACATAATCCCAAGCATATATTCACTCCAATTGACCTTAGAAAGCTATTTCCTCCTCTACTAGAGCCAATATCCCTCTTTTCTGAACCTGGCCTCTCTGCTTGTCAGATTGCATCTAAAACTGGTCTAGGGAATTCCACTATTGCTAGGATTATCAAGGAGATCCTTCCAGCAAAGGAAAATATCAAGCTAGGATGTCCTTCCAAGCTTTCTTCTATTGATAGGAGTTGTTCTAGTATCACTACTGGAAAGGCTGAGAATGCTGTCCAAATCACTCATCTCATCAACTCTCCTCTCCTCTCCCATCTGTCCACAAACCATTTGTAATATTTTCAAGGCTGCATCTCTAAAGGTTGTGGTAAAGAAAAAGAAACCCCTTTTATCTGCTGTTATGGTTGACCCGGGTAGGGGTAAACGTAGCCTTGCAAGGGTGAAGGTCATGGACGAGGAACAAGAACTCACCTAAGTGTTATGCACGAAGGTCGACGATGAACTGCCTTCAGAAATCGGCAGGAGCTTAGCGAGGGATGTCCTCTTGATAGTAGGACCAAGACGAGGAGAGCAAGTCTGTTACGAGCAGGTGGTTTGCACAGAGAGTACAAGGTAGTTCACAAGGAGATCTAAGCTAAGGGATAGGGAAAGGAGGCGAGGGTTTATATACCCGAGCCATGGAATATGATGGAACCTTGCAGAATGTCCAAGAAGGAAATATGAACCAATAGCAAAAGAGACACAATTGGTAATCACCATGGAATATAACGGAATGTCATGGAATGATGAGTAATGGAAATATGAACCAATGGCAAAAGAGACACGATTGGTAATTCCTGTGGAATATAACGGAATGTCATGGAATAATGAGTAATGGAAATATGAACCAATGGCAAAAGAGACACGATTGGTAATTTCTGTGGAATATGAAGGAATATCATTGAACGATGAGTAATACAACGTGTCATGTGACACTAAATAAACAGTGGTGATGAAAGGACAAGGGAAAGGCATAAAGGAAAAGAGGAAAACATAACATCTGCTAAGCATAGGAAATGGAGACTAGACTTTGCTTTAAAGCACAAGGGTTGGACTGTGGAGGATTGGACAAGAGTTATTTGGTCAGATAAACCAAAATCAATAGGATTGGGTCAGATGGAAGGATATATGTGTGGAAAAAGGGAGGTGAGCCCCTACAGGACAAGGAGATTCAGGAAACAGTGAAGTTTCGAGGGGGTTCCTTAATGGTTTGGGGATGCATGGGCTGGAATGGAGTAGGGATACTTGCAGAGGTTGAGAGGAAGATGAATGCTGAGCAGTATGTGTCCATTCTAGAGGACAATCTGCTTTCCAGCATGGAGAACTCTGGTATTCCTGAGGAGAACATTATCTTTCAACAAAATAATGACCCTAAACACTCATCCAAAAGGGCTCAAGACTGGTTCAAATCTCAAGGGATTAGGGTTCTTGATGGGCCAGCACAGTCACCAGACCTTAGTTCTATTGAACACCTCTGGCAAATTCTCAAAAAGAAGCTCAATAGCTATGAAAGGCCAGCAAAAGGAGTTTGGGAGCTTTGGAAAAGAATTGAGGTAGAGTGGAGGAAGATAGAGGTTGAGGAGTGTCAAAACCTCATTGAGAGTATGCCTAGAAAACTTGAGGCAGTGATACAAGCAAAGGGAGGACACACAAAGTACTAATATTTATAATATAAACTAGAGTCAAATAAGAATTCCAATGACATGTCATTTTGAAATGCCTTTAAATCACTCCCATGACAACCAAATCACATGACCAAACTAGTGTTAGAATGTCAAGAGCAACTACCGTTATTCATTCTGCAAGCATGCTGTCTGACATTTAAATATTTTCCTGTAACCAGCTAATCTCTTCAAAATGACCCAATATTGGGACTCTTTTTTGAGCCACTGTATTCACCAAGCATCTCACATTCAAGAAATTCTGCTTACAACTTGGCCTTGTATTCTCCAACAATGGTTAATGCAATAATGCTCACCTTTTCTCTTCTTTCTATTCCTTTCTTTTGGTGCTTTATATACTATGTACACCAAGCAAGGGGGAGTGTTGAAGGAATGTATTGTACTCCTATTTATGCTTAATAATAAGCTTAATAATACAGCTACCTAACATGTATATAAATAGGAGCTGAGTATAAATTAATCCAGCTGATCTTGAATTACTATTGACTTCAAACCACTTTCATCTTCCAAGGTATATAAATATGTTCTGTATGCATCACTCTTCAAGCTCCCTGAAAAGGGAGCAGCCAATTGCAACATCACCAAATGGAATCAAGTTGATTGAAGTGTAGAAATATGCTTTGGACTTCCTCTGTGATCAACAGCTTTTAATTTGATCTAATTCCTAGAACAAATAAACATGCCAAGAAAATTGCTTGTGGGACCACATGAGCAAAACAACCCCCTGTTTCCAGATCTGTCCAGACCTACACAGACCTGCACAGATGTGGACAGGGAGAAGTTGTTTTGCTGATGCATTAGGGTCCACACCTGCTCCAGTTTGTTTGAATCTTGAAGCATACTTGCAGTATTCAGACATCAGACTTCATTAGATCAATCATATTAATAAGAGAAATAGTACTAGTTCAACAAATAGATACAAAAAGCAACCAATTGGCTACTGACTTCACATATTGCTGGGAATCACTTGAATAATCTGGTTTGTTGGCTTCAAAAATGTGCTTGGCAATCACAGCATATATGTCTTTCTTTTGTCTTCCAGAAGGGCAGTGTTACATGTGGGCCAAGTAAGCTCGCACATATCTGCAAGGTAACTAGGACTGGAACTAGGACTGGGGCTAGGACTAGGACTAGGAAGGCCTCTTTGGAGGAACCTTTGCTGGGACTAAGGGACTGGAAGACTGAAGTCAACAAGTTTGCTAGGCAAGACTAAACGTAGTATTGCAGAGCTCAAAGTTAAGAGTACTTGGTCATTCTACAAGGGTTTATATAGTGCTAGATGTGAGGCATGGACCATGTACGAGAGATAGAAAAGGATAGAGGTAAAGAATAGTATGGAATATGATGGAAATGGAAAGAACCCTGTTGAAGGAGATCAATGAGGCCATGTGGGACTCAGTCAGGTGAGTCATTGGTAGAAGTCCGAAGAAACAGAGAGAAGGGAATATAGATAATCTTGATGATGAATGAAAGGTGAACCCATAGGTTACCGTGAAGAAGTCATCAAGGAATAGCAGAAAAAGGAGAAAATCATAACATTAATCGTAACATTACCCCCCAGTATGTCTCGAGTCACTGATGAGAGCCAGTCTTGAGGGACATATACGTGGTGGGTGGACCTAGAGATCAAGGGCATAGGCCCCAGGGAGCCAGTGATATTCACATAGGTGACGTCATCCCAGACATTGTCGATGTGGGATTCAGTATCAGGGAGAGGAGAAATGGGGGAGACGGTGCAACGACAGTGAGGAGTGGGAAATGAACACCCGGTTGCAAGGAATGTCCCAGAAATGAGTGTTGTGTTACAGAGGAGCCCGAGGATGAGGATGATTGTGTACGATGGGAAGGATGGGGACGAGGGCGACTTGGGCAATGGGCTTGAGTATGGCCCGGGGCCCATACATGACATAGCGGGCATTGATATTGGGGGCAAAGAGTGCAATGGTGACCCAGGCGGTGGCATTCAAAGCACACTTTGGAATACCACGTGTGATTAGGAGGAAGGACCAGTCGACCCCCGAGTCCTGCTAGTCATGCATCTGTGTGGGCCAAAGATGCCTCAATGGCTGAATCGAGGGGGGAAGAGGAGGCACTAGGAGTCAAATGAGATGAATATGGTGGTGGGTGGACTCCTTGAGCCAAAGCGAGCTCCCATGTGTACCATTCTATGTCAGCAAGGAATTCTTCAAAATGAAGTTGGTACTCCAAAGTGACGAGGGCTCCCCATAAATGGTCGCAGATATGTTGGAGGACCTCCACGATGAGAGTTACATGGGCATCAGGGTTGGTGGAGTTATTCCGGACGATGAGGTCAATGCACTCCATCTCTATTAGGGCTTTGTAGAGACCAAGGAGGGGGGATCCGTAATCAAGATGGCTTGTTGCTGGAATGGCCAGCCAGGAGTCTGTGATACAGTGAAGGAGAATTTGTGCATATGTGTCATCTGGCGTATCAGAGCAGAGACGATGAGATGCTAGGGGAAGAAGGACAGATAAAATCGGTGGATGAGAACTAATAGGACAAGTTGCAAAAGGGTCAGGCATATCTAACTTGGGTCTTGCCACCCTCCAGGCATCGTCGGGATTCTCTCCCCACCCTGCTTGTGTGGTAGTTGAGGTGGAGTCATTTACCTCGTCTTCATAGAGTTGGAGATGGATTTCGTCAGTGGCAGTAATGAAGGAGGATGGTGATGGAGAGGTTTCTATAAGTTTGGGAACTGGGGAGACTGATCGGACTGCGTAAGTCATGCCCATGGTAAGAAGAAGAAGAAAAATAGAGGAATATCAAAAGGTGTGGTGAAATGGACGGTAGTCATAATGGCAGAAGTAGGCGTGTTCAGAAGAATGAGAACTGGAAACCTTGTAGTGAAAGCAAAAGGTAAAGTGGGATAACTTTTCTCTTGAGACAAAATCAAACATGAAACAGAGGAATTGGAGGAAGAGGAACATATGGGGGTTTCAAAGTTTATGACGTTTTTATAGTTGGCCAGTAGTGCTGCAGAATGTTTCAAGTTCCGTTCAGGAACCCACGAGTCCTCTTCAGCAGTATAGCCTTTCCATCGGATCAGGAAGAAGTGGTGTGCTGTGGAACCCCTATGGCATTGGATCTCTTCAATTTCATATTCCTCTTCTCTGTCTATCAGATCTTGTGGTGGTTGTGGGAAATTTTGTCCATAAGTGTCATTTTCATGGTATGAGGATAGAAGAGAGGCGTGGAATATGGGATGAATTTTCCATGTTGTGGGGAGGTGCAGTTGATATGTGATTGGGGAAAGAACTTTGGTAATGGTGAATGGTCCTTCTTATTTTGAAGCAAACTTAGGATTAGCTATGAGGCGTTTCAAGTTTCTTGCTTCTAGCCATACTCATTCGCCGAGCTTGAACGGAGTGAACCATTGTTTTGATCTAGTAGCCATAGTTTGCCAAGCGAGTTCGTGGGCGGCAAGGGCTTTGTTTTGTGTGGCCATGAGAGTTGACAACCATTGATTGACTGCCGGGAGATCTGATGATGGGAAAACTGAAGGTAGGGCTTGGGGTTTGAAGCCCATCATGAGAAAGAACGGTGATTTTCCTGTGACCGAGTGGGGGCAATGGTTGTGTGCAAATTCCACCATTGTGATGTGATTGGCCCACGTTGTCAGTTCATTCCCATAGAAGATCCGTAAATAAGTTTCTATCTCTTGGTTCACATGTTCCGTTTCTTCATCAGTCTGAGGATGGTAGGTGGTGGAGATAGCGAGTTGGTAGCCAAGAAGTCTCCTCAACTCCTTAGCAAAAGAGGAGGCGAATTAGGGACCTTGATCAGAGATTACTTTCTTGTAGAGACCGAATTGGGTGAAAACATGAATAAAAAACAATGAGGCAATGCCTTTGGCAGTGACGGTGGCTGTAGTAGGGCAGAGAATTACCCCCTTTGTAAGGCCATGGTTGACCATGACCAAGAGAGCATTAAAGCCGGCAGACGAAGGGAGACCAGTGATAAGATCACAGGAGACTTGCTGGAAAGGGTGGGTGCAGGCGGAAGAGATGGGAATGAGCAAAGGATGAGTGGGGTGAGTATTAGACTTATTACACTGACAAACCATGCAACCAGCGATATATCAGCAGATGTACTGAGCGAGACCAGGCCACCAGTATTGGGTGGCGACCAGTTGGCGAGTTTTGAGATATCCTGGGTGTCCTGCCGTTTCATGATCATGGCACCTGGATACGACGGAACACCAGAGAGCGTCGTTACAAGGGACATATTGACAACTCTGATAGGAGAGTTTCCCATCCACATAGGACCAATCGGAAGGGACACAGGTGGCAGAGGAGCCAGCAATAGGACAGGAATGAAGCCAGTTGAGGACGACCAGGTTGGAGGCAGAGGCCTGTTGTTATGTGTGGGCCAGGTAGACTCGCACGTATCCACAAGGTGACTAGGACTGGGGTTAGGACTAGGACTGGGAAGGCCTCTTTGGAGGAACCTTTGTTGGGTCTGAAGGACTAAGGGCACTGAAGTCGACAAGAGTGCTGGGCAAGACTAAGCGTAGTATTGCGGAGCTCAAAGTTAGAGAATACAGGCCATGCTAGTAGGGCTTATATACTTGTGAGAAGCGAGCATGGACAAAGACTATGAAAGGAAAAAGGATAAAGAAGGATAGATATGAAGAATAGTATAGAATGTGATGGAAACGGAAAGAACCCTATTGAAGGGCGGAGATTAACGAGGCTATGTATGACTCAGTTGGTGAGTCAGCTACAGAAGGCTGAGGAATCGGAGCAAAGGAAAGTAATCATAATCTTGATGACGAAAGAAAGGTGAAACCGTGGTTTACCGTGAAAGGCGTCATCAAAGTGAAAAGTAGTATGGAACAAGATACAGCGATGGATGAAACGTAACACCTGTCAAATGTGGTGATTGAGGGTGGTGTCAATGAGATTAATGAATAAAGAATCTGGGAGAAGGGTCACGTCAGCATTGTCAAGGGAAGCATTGGCGGGAACATGATCGGGTCAGCGAGAGAGAGCATCCAGGCCAGCAAGTAATTTGCCCGGAATGTGGCTGATTTGAAGATCAAAATCCTGGAGATCCAACAGCCAGTGGCCTTGGCATCGGTTTAACAGCTGAGCTTGGCAAAAATAAGTCAGACTTTTATGGTCAGTAAAGACCTGAACTGGTGATGAGGAACTGATGAGATAGTGGTGCCATGCATGCAAGGCACAAAGGATTGCCAGAAGTTCTTGATCGTGGATATCGTAGTTGTGCTCAGTGGGCATGAAAGTTTGAGAAAGATAGGAACAGGGGTGCCATTCCCCGTTAGTATCTGATTGCAAAAGAATACCGCCGGTTGCCCATTTGGAAGCATCAGTGGCGATGGCAAAGGGTTTAGTCAAGTCGGGAAGTTGGAGGATGGGATTGGTTATAAATTTCTTCTTGAGTGAATCAAAGGCAGATTGGCAGGTTGGGGTCCACTCTCATGGAATGGTCTTCTTGGTGAGATCTATAAGTAGATGAGCTATAGTGGAGTAATCATGGATAAAACGATGATAGAAATTAGTGAATCCTAAGAAGGAGTGGACTCCTTTAAGATTAGTTGGTGCCTTCCAAGTGGAAATACCATCCAACTTGACCGGGTCCATTGCCAATTGACCGGGTTTGACAATCATCATGAGGTATTCAACTTTTGATGTGTCAAAGATGCATTTTTCTAATTTGAAATGCAGGTCTAGTTTGGTCATGCATTGAAGAATGCGTTTGGTGTTGTGTTTGTGAGTTTCTTTATTGGGAGAGTAGATTAGTAGGTCGTCCATGTAAATGACTAACCATCCTTCCGCAATCATATCACAGAATGAGTCATTTATGAAACGCCAGAAGGTCGCAGGAGAGTTAGTCATACCAAAGAACATAACCGTGGGTTCAAACAATCCCCTGTGCATGATAAACACTGCCTTCCATTGATTGCCGTCTTTGATATGAATGTTGTTATACCCCCACCATACATCAAACTTGGTAAAATGTTTTGCTGTCTTAAGTTTGTCGATCAGATCTGTGATAAGTGGCAGGGGGTAAGCATCGCAGACGGTATGGTCATTTAGGTAGCGGTAGTCTTGACAGGGACAGAGTTTGCCATCTTTCTTTTTGACGAAGAAGAATAATGAGGCTTGCAGGGAGTTTGAGGGGTGGATCTTGCTGGATTTGAGATGTTCGTCAATAAAGTCATCGGCTGCTTTGGTTTCATCAGTGGACAGTGGGTAGAGTTTACCAATTTTAGGAGTAAAGGAATCTTTCAGGTTGATTGTGTGATCGTATGGTCAGACTGGCGGTAAGGTTCCGGCACTACTTCGGAGAATACCAGTTGGTAGTCTTTATATTCCATTGGAAGAGTTACTTTCAGTTTGTTGGCCAGGTTTTGTATGGCTAGATCTGTTGACGTAGTATAAGCCTTTACCATAGCTGGAGATATGCATCGCGGGGTTAGATAACGTTTATTGCCTTTGATTACACAATTGATACAATAGGATGTTACCACTTTCTTGGTAAAGTCCTCAGGTCAGAGAAAGTCCTCATTGCTAGTTTCGAGGTAGTCATAAAGTCGCTTGTCAAATTCGTGGGTTATCGAGGTGTGGCGCACTGGATGAGGCTTGATCTTGTAATATCCTGGGGCTTGTTGGGTATTCTCAGTGTATTTCTCGATCTTGGCAGCAAGGTTATTTGATTGATCGGTTTCTTGTCGAAGATGTAATTGATTTCTTTTCCAATTAATGATAGGATTTTCCTGTTGGAGCCATGAAAATCCTAGGATGATGCGGTCATTTCTGCATCTCATAACATGGAAAAGAGCTTTTGTAGTGACTTGTCCAATAGTAACATAAAGATCAGCAGTAAAGTGGATTGTCCCTTTGGCATTTAAGGACCCATCGACATTTGTGACAGGAATCGGGATTGGTAATCTGATACAGGGGATTCCATTTTTTTGAACAAATCCCCAATTGAGGCAGTTGATATGCACTCCAGAGTCTACGAGGGCGGTAGTGGCAACAGTTTTCTTGGTGCTTGTGGGGATTGATAGTGTTACATTTCTTTTCTTTTTACTTTATCTCTTTGTTACTTTTCACCTTGATGACTCCTTCACAGTAACTCATGGGTTCACCTTTCATTCGTCATCAAGATTACGATTGCTTTCCCTCGCTCCGATTCCTCGGCCTTCTGTAGCTGACTCACCAACTGAGTCATACATAGCCTCACCATACCTTGCCCTTCAACAGGGTTCATTCCGTTTCCATTGTGTTCCATATCATTCTTTATCTCTATCCTTTCTAGTCTTCTTCTCTCTCTTGTACATTGTCTGTGCTCCACATCTACGATATATAAACACTAGAAGTACGACCATGTATTCTTAACTTTGACCTCCGCAATACTACGCTTAGTCTTGCCAAGCAAACTCATCGACTTTGGTCTCCTAGTCCCTCAGTCTCAGCAAAGGTTCCTCCAAAGAGGCCTTCCCTAGTCCTAGTTCCTAGTTACCTTGCGGATACGTGCGAGCTTACCCAGCCCACACATAACAAAAGCTCAAAGTTATCCTCTGCACGGCCACTGCTATCGTGAGCTGTATCCATCTTCATCCTGTCTTATAGTATGCCCAGAACGTCAAGAACAACTCCTCGACAACCACCTCCAGTAATCCCAGATTCGTCCGACGACAATGAGGAACTCTCTCCAGTAACCTCTGACCAAGAAGAAGACAATGAAGAAACTTTGCCTGTAACACCCATCCAACCTCCACCTCGACCCCTTGCTACTATACTGCCACCCGATATGGCTGGCCGACCCACCAAACTACGACTCCATGCCCCACAGGAGTTCGACAGAACTTATTCTGAATACCTGGGATGGTTCAACAATGTCGTGGTCTACCTCAGTACTAACTCAGAGATTTACAACACCGATGCCAAGCAGATCCCATTCGCTCTCTCAGACATGAACAAAGGATCAGCCAAAAGCTGGGCTTCCACCTTCTGTGTTAGCTGTGTACAAAACGATGGCACCCTCAACATGGGAACCTCGGCTTCTTTCACATCCAGACCCAATAGAGGTTTCAAACACCACAATGTCGTCAATCAGGCTATCAGATGGCTTTCCACCAAGAAGATGACCATGAGTAAAGGCGTATTCACCCCTTCTCTTAGTCTCTACACCACCGAGTTCCAGACCAATGCTGCATGCGCCGGAATCACCAACAACAACGTCCTGATAGGCTACTATTCTGTAGGAATTCCCTCAAGCCTGATGATGCGTTTCATGACCATGGACCCCGTACCTGATTCCATTGACAAATGGTATGAGAAAGTGGCATCGTTTAGTGCTGCCTGGGAAAGAGTTAAGGAGATTAAAGCATGTACCTCTAATACCTCCACTTTCACCTCATGTCCTTTCTCTTTCCCCCGCAAGGACCCAAACACCATGGAAGTTGACGCAGCTGCAATCGCCAGACCACCAAAGCTCATGCCTGAATCCTGCAAAGAATGTCAAGAACGAGGACTCTGTTTCAAATGTCGTCTCCCTGGTCACTTGGTCAACAAATGCAAAACCTGTTTTGTCAACATCAAAGCCACTTGGGAGGAAAAGAGGCAAGAAGATGTTGATGTAGTTGTGAAAAGAACAGACGAAGAAGAGACAGGAGAAATCCCGGACTTGATGAAATGTGATGACGAAGATGACGAAATCCTTGTCAACAAGGTCCAATCTTTTTAAAAGGAGAGTCTGTAACGACGTCAGCCTCTCCTCCTTACACTAAGTACTCGGCTGTACAATCCAAATCCAAGAAATCATTATTTGTCACCATTACACTATCAATCCCCATGAGTACCAAGAAAACTGTCGTCACCACCACCCTCATAGACTCTGGAGCACATATCAACTACCTCGATTGGGGATTTGTTCAAAAAAATCGAGTTCCCTGTACCAGATTGCCAACTCCAATTCCTGTCAAGAACATCGACGGGTCCCTAAACGCCCAAGGAACAATTCACTTTACTGCAGATCTTTATGTTACCATTGGACATGTCACTACAAAGGCTCTTTTCCATGTTATGGGATGTGGAAACGACCGCATCATCCTAGGATTTTGGCTCCAACAGGAAAATCCTATCATTAATTGGAAAAGAAATCAGTTACATCTTCAACGAGAAACTGATCAGTCAAACAACCTCGCCACCGAGATTGGGAAAAACGCTCAGAAAACTCAACAAGCGCCAGGATATTCCAAATTGAACCTCATCCAGTACACCATGCCTCGATAACTCACGAATTCGACAAGCAACTTTACGATTACCTCGAAACTAACAATGAGAACTTCCTCCGACCCGAGGACTTCATCAGGAAAGCGGTAACATCCTATTGTATCAATTGCATCATCAAAGGCAACAAATGTTATCTAACTCCACAATGTGTATCCCTAGCCATGGTAAAAGCTTACACTACATCAACAGATCTAGCCATACAAAACCTGGCCAACAAACTGAAAGTAACTCTTCCAATGGAATATAAAGACTACCAGTCAGTATTCTCTGAAGTAGTGGCCGGAACTTTACCACATATAATCACGCAATCAACCTAAAAGATTCCTTTATTCCAAAAATTGGTAAATTCTATCCATTGACTACTGACGAAACCAAGGCAGCCAATGACTTTATTGACGAACATCTCAAATCCAGCAAGATCCGCCCCTCGAACTCCCCTCAAGCCTCGCCATTCTTCTTCGTCAAAAGGAAAGATGGCAAACTCCGTCCCTGCCATGACTATCGCTACCTAAATGACCATACTGTCTGCAACGCATACCCACTCATCACAGATCTAATCGATAAACTCAAGACAGCAAAACACTTCACCAAGTTCAACATGCGATGGGGGTACAATAATGTTCGTATCAAAGATGGCGACCAGTGGAAAGCCGCATTTATCACGCATAGGGGACTGTTTGAACCCATGGTTACACTGACCAACAAAACCATTGCAATAACTAACCTTGATGCAGTGCGCGAAGCGCACTGCAAGCGCCTGTGGGACTTTCGCTTAGGTTTAGTCACAACGAAATATAGTGCTTACTCTTGGCTACAAATCACTTCCCAGGGTCATGTGACCTCACTCTGATGGCTGTGACAATATTCCCAATTTAAGTCAGTTATGTCATTGCAACAGTGTTGTTGCTGGTATAAAGGTTATCATAATCTAGTATGAAGTGTATCCTCCTTTGGCTTTGATGACCTCCTGAACCCTCCTGGGCATGCTCTCAATCAACCTTTGACATTCTGCCACCTCTATCTTCTC
>JBBPJJ010000830.1:0-13970 GCA_038088635.1 Veloboletus limbatus
ACCCAGTACCAGATTCGATCGACAAATGGTACGAGAAGGCCGCATCCTTCAACGCAGCCTGGGATAGAGTCAGAGAAATCAAAGCACGTACCTTCCATACATCCACTCCAGTCTCATGTCCTTTCTCCTTTCCCCGCAAGGATCCAAACGCCATGGAAGTCGATGCAACTACTGTCTCCAGACCACCTAGACTCACACCGGAATTATGCAAAGAATGTCAAGAACGAGGACTCTGTTTCAAATGTCGTCTTCCCGGTCACTTGGCCAACAAATGTAAAACCCGCTTCGTCAATACTAAAGCCACTTGGGGATAAAAGAAGCAGGAAGATGTTGATATAGTCGTGAAAAGAACTGACGAAGAAGAGACGGGAGAAATCCCGGACTTGATGGAATGTGACGACGAAGATGACAAAATCCTCGTCAACAAAGTCCAGTCTTTTTAAAAGGAGAGCCTGTATCGACGTCAGTCTCTCCTTCTCACAATAGGTACTCGCCTGTACAATCGAAATCCACGAAATCGTTATTCATAACCACTACATTATCGATCCCCGCGAGTACCAAGAAAACCGTCGTCACTACAGCCCTCGTAGACTCAGGAGCACATATCAGTTGCCTCGATTGGGGGTTCGTTCGAAAGAATCGAATCCCTTGTACCCGATTACCAAAACCGATCCCTGTCAAGAACGTCGACGGATCTCTAAATGTCAAAGGAACAATCCATTTTACTGCAGATCTTTATGTCACGATCGGAAATGTTACCACTAAAGCTCTTTTCCACGTTATGGGATGCAGAAACGATCGCATTATCCTAGGTTTCCCATGGCTTCAACAAGAAGACCCTATGATTGATTGGAAAAGAAACCATCTACTACTTCGACCCGAAACCGACCGATCCGATAACCTAATCACGGAAATTAGGGAACAAACCAAGAAAAGCAAGCAAGCCCCTGGATATTACAAAATCGAACCCCATCCAGTACGACATGCTGCGATAACCCATGATTTCGATAAACGACTTTATGACTACCTTGAAACAAACAACGAGAACTTCCTCCGACCAGAAGACTTCATCAAAAAGGCGGTAACGACCTATTGTATCAACCGTGTTGTCAAGGGAGACAAACGATATTTGACTCCACGGTGTGTATCCCCTGCCATGGTTCAAGCTTACACCACATCGACAGACCTGGCTATACAAAACCTCGCCCATAAACCAAAGATAACCCTTCCAACCCAATACGAAAACTTTCGGTCGGTCTTTTCCGAGGTAGCTGCGGGAACCTTACCACCAGTTTGACCCTACGATCACGCCATTAAACTCAAGGATTCCTTTACTCCCAAGATTGGTAAACTTTACCCACTATCTACTGACGAAACTAAAGCAGCAGATGATTTTATCGATGAACACCTCAAATCAGGCAAAATCCGCCCATCTAATTCTCCACAAGCCTCACCATTCTTCTTCGTCAAAAAGAAGGATGGGAGACTTCGCCTCTGTCAGGACTACCGGTATTTAAATGAACACACCATCCGCAATGCCTACCCCTTACCACTTATCACTGACTTAATCGACAAACTAAAAGACGCCAAACATTTCACCAAGTTTGACGTCCGCTGGGGTTACAACAACGTCCGAATCAAAGACGGAGACCAATGGAAAGTGGCATTCATCACACATCGGGGATTGTTCGAACCGACAGTTATGTTTTTCGGCATGACCAATTCCCCAGCTACCTTCCAATGATTCATGAACGACTCCTTCCGCGACATGATAGCGGAAGGGTGGTTAGTTATTTATATGGATGACCTATTGATCTATTCTCCAGATCAAGAGACCCACAAACGCAACACAAAACGCGTTCTCCAACGAATGGCAGACCTCGATCTGCATCTCAAACTAGAAAAATGTGTTTTTGACACCGCTGAGGTAGAGTATTTGGGAATGATTGTCAAACCCGGCCAGTTGGCTATGGACCCAGTTAAACTCGACGGTATCTCTGCCTGGAAAACGCCAACCGCTCTCAAGGAAGTCCGTTCTTTCCTTGGTTTTGCTAACTTCTATCGTCGTTTTATCCGCGACTATTCCACCTTCGCTCGCCCTCTCATTGACCTCACAAAGAAAACGGTTCCATGGGCCTGGACCCCAGCCTGTCAAACCGCCTTCGATTCCCTCAAAGCAACATTTATGACGAAACCCGTCCTCAACCTTCCCGACATCTCCAAACCCTTTGCCATTGCAACTGACGCGTCCAAATGGGCCACTGGCGGTATACTTTTACAAACAGACGCTAACGGAGATTGGCATCCTTGTTCCTACCTATCCCAATCTTTTGCACCCGCCGAGCATAATTACGACATCCATGACCGCGAACTTCTTGCCATCCTGCGTGCCCTACGCGCCTGGCGGCATTATCTTATTGGCTCCCCTAACCCCGTTCAGGTCTTCACTGACCATAAAAATCTTACGTATTTCCGTCAGGCCCAGCTCCTCAACTGTCGTCAAGCTCGTTGGTTATTGGATCTCCAGGACTTTGACCTCCGCATTGATCACGTCCCCGGCAAACTCCTTGCGGGACCCGATGCTCTCTCTCGACGCCCCGACCACATTCCCGCTAACGACGTCTCCGATAATGCTGACGTCACCCTTCTCCCCGACTCTCTCTTCGTCAATTTAATCGACACTGCCCTGGATCGTCAGATCCTTCAAGCTTCCACTTCCGACCCCGTCGTCCTCGACTGGCTCCATCCCGCACCTCTGCCTGGCTCTTCCGCCACTCGTCACCTGTCCGACTGGTCTTTCGCTGATGACAAACTGTTTTATCAGGGACGTGTCTATATTTCCTGCAATGATGCTCTCCGCCGCTCCGTGGTGTCCGGGTGCCACGATCATGGAACGGCAGGACACCCGGGGTACCTGAAGACCCGCCAGCTTGTCGCTGCATCCTATTGGTGGCCCGGCTTGGCGTCGTTTGTCCGCCGCTACGTCGAGGGCTGTGCCGTTTGCCAACGGAACAAGGTCAACACTCATCCCTCCACACCTCCACTTGTGCCCATCTGCTCCGCTTGCACTCGTCCTTTTCAGTAGGTCTCCTGTGACCTGATCACTGGTCTTCCTTCTTCCTCTGGCTTTGACGCCCTCTTGGTCGTGGTCGACCATGGCCTTACGAAGGGGGTAATTCTCTGCCCAACTACCACCACAGTTACGGCCGAAGGAATCGCTTCATTATTTTTCACCCACGTCTTCGCCCGGTTTGGCCTGTACGAAAAGATTATTTCTGACCGCGGCCCCCAGTTCGCCTCTTCCTTCGCCAAGGAGTTAGGACAACTCCTCGGATACGAACTCGCTATGTCCACCGCATATCACCCACAAACCGACGGAGAAACGGAGCGTGTGAATCAAGAAGTGGAAACATACCTACGGATCTTCTGCGGAAACGAACCAACAACCTGGGCCAATCATATTGCGATGGCGGAATTCGCGCATAACCACCACCCCCATTTGGTTACAGGAAAATCGCCCTTCTTTCTCATGATGGGCTTCGAACCCCAAGCCCTACCAACGGTTATCCCGTCATCAAATCTTCCAGCCGTAAACCAATGCATGTCACTTCTCACGGCAGCACGAAGTGAAGCCCTCGCCGCCCATGAACTCGCCAGACAAACAATGGCAGCGAGATCCAAACAACGGTTTACCCCGTTCAAACTAGGAGAAAAGGTATGGTTGGAAGCGAGGAACTTAAAATGCCTCGTAGTTAATCCCAAGTTCGCCGCAAAACGAGAAGGGCCGTTCATCATTACAAAGATTCTTTCACCCATCACGTATCAATTACGCCTTCCAAAGATGTGGAAAATTCATCCGGTATTCCACGCTTCCCTTCTTTCTCCCTATCGTGAGAATGACACTTACGGAACAAACTTCGCACAACCACCACCGGACTTAGTAGACGGCGAAGAAGAATACGAAATTGAGGAAATCCGACGCCATCGTGGTTCCGCAGCACACCGCTCCTTCCTAATCCGATGGAAAGGGTACACAGCCGAAGAAGACTCGTGGGTTCCCGAGCGGAACTTGAAACATTCCACAGCACTACTACAGGACTATAAAAAACGTCACAAGCTTTGAAACTCCTCATCTCTTCCTTCCTTTCCGACTTTTATGTTCGACTTCATTCCAAAAGAAAAACTTTCACATTTCACATTTCGCTTCCGTTACAAAGTCCCCAGTTCTCATTCGTTGCAACACTCTTATTTCTGCAAATACGATTACTGTCCTTTTCACTATACTTTCTAACTTCTTCTTGTCTCCTCTTCCTCTATCATGGGTATGACCTACACCGTCCGTTCCGTCTCCCCTATCCCGGAGTTGGTCGACGACGCCTCCTCTTCGAATTCCTTCGCTACCGCACCCGAACCAATTCGCCTTTGTCTCGCTGACGACTCGGACCACCATAGTGACTCCGCCTCCGTAACTGCAGAAGCAGGGTGGGGAGAGAGTCCCGACGATGCCTGGCAGGTGGCGAGACCTGCGTTAGATATGCCTGATCCCTTTGCTCTTCGCTCTATTAGTTCTCATCCGCCGATTTTATCGGTCCTTCTCCCACCAGCGTCTCACCGTCTCCGAACAGATTCGCCAGATGACACATATGCCCAGGTACTCCTTCACAGGATCACGGATTCCCGGCTGGCAATCCCCGCCACCAGTCATCTCGACTATGGGTCCCCCCTCCTCGCATTATATAAAGCCCTCCTCGAAACCGAACGCATGGATCTCCTGATCCGCAACAATTCCACCAATCCAGACGCCCACATGACCCTCGTCATGGGAGTCCTGCGACACATCAGGGATCATCTCCGTGGTGCGCTCGTCACAGTGGGATACCAACTCCATTTTGGCGAATTCCTCGCCGACGTTGAACGTTACACCCGCGAGTTGAACCTGGTACAAGGGGTTCCACCTCCTCCTTACACGTCTCTTTCCACCCCAAGTGCCTCCTCCTCTCCCCTTGATCCTGCCGTCGAAGCATCTCTCGCCCACACCGACGCGTGGCTTGCCGGTTTGGACGGCCGGCTCATTCTACCTCCAAACCATCCCCGCTACTCGGAAGCTTGTTTTGAGTGTCATCGCCTTGGACATCGTCGCGCCCAATGCCCCCAGTACCAGTGCCCACTATGCCTGGTTTGGGCTCCAGGACACGCCCAAGTCCGCTGTCCAACCTGACCGCGACCTCGGCCTCCTCGTCGCCCGACCTCTTCGTCATCGTTGGGATCGTCCCGCACTCAACAATCTCTCTCAGGATCGGGTTCTCTCCCTCGTCCTTCACAACGTACCTCCGTCCCTCGTCGCCGCCGTACCGTCTCTCCCATCTCCCCACTTCCTGACACCGACACACATGTCGATGACGTCTGGGACGACACCACCTACGCTAATGTCACGGGTTCCCCGGGTGCCTTTGCTTTGGATCTCTGAGTCGCCTCCGCGGGGTATGTGTCCTTCAAGACCTGGTTCTCGTCGGAGACTCGAGGCATAGTGGGGGGGTAATGTTACAATTCTTCTGCTTTTGTACAATTCTCGCTTTAACTTCATCTCTCTCTTTTTCTTCTTGATGACTTCTTCACAGTAAACTACGGTTTCACCTTTCATTCGTCATCAAGCTTACGTTTACTTTCCTTCTGTCCGATTCTTCGGACTTCTATGACTGACTCACTATATGAGTCATACTTACTCATTATTCTTTACTCTTCAACAGAGTTCTTTCCGCTTCCATCGCATTCTGCGATGTTCTTTCATTTATCCTTTTACTTCTTCTTTCCTTTCGCAGTCTTGGTCCGTGCTAGCCTATCTCAATGTATATAAACCCTACTAGCACGACCTGTATCTCTTAACTTTGAGCTCCGCAATTCTACGCTTTAGTCTTGCCTCTCAGTTCGTCGACTTCGGTCTCCCAGTCCCTCGTCTCCGCAAAGGCCTCTCTGTAACAAAGCCTTCCTCAAGTCCTAGTCCTCATCCTAGTCCCAGTCACCTTGCGGCTACGTGCGAACCTACCCGGTCCACACGTAACAGGTATCACTGACCACAATGTCTTGATCGGCTACTACTCCGCCGGAATCCCCTCCAACCTGATGATGCATATTATGACCATGGACCCAGTACCAGACTCAATCGACAAATGGTATGAAAAGGCCGCATCGTTCAATGCAGCCTGGGACAGGGTTAGAGAAATTAAAGCGCGTACCTCCCATACATCCACTCCAGTCTCACGTCCCTTCTCTTTCCCCCGCAAAGATCCAAACGCCATGGAAGCCGATGCAACTACCGTCACCAGACCACCTAGACTCACACCGGAATTGCGCAAAGAATGTCAAGAACGAGGACTCTGTTTCAAATGTCGTCTTTCTGGTCACTTGGCCAATAAATGTAAGACCCGTTTCGTCAACACCAAAGCTACTTGGAGAGAAAAGACGCAGGAAGATGTTGATGTAGTTGTGAAAAGAACTGACGAAGAAGAGATGGGAGAAATCCTGGACTTGATGGAATGTGACGACGAAGACGACGAAATCCTCGTCAACAAAGTCCAGTCTTTTTAACGGGAGGGTCTGTAACGACGTCAGCCTCTCCTTCCCATAAGTACCTACCTGTACAATCTAAATCCACAAAATCATTATTCATAACCGCTACACTATCAATCTCCGCGAGTACCAAGAAAACCGTCGTCACCACTGCCCTCGTCGACTCAGGAGCACATATCAATTGCCTCGATTGGGGGTTCATTCGAAAGAATCGAATCCCTTGCACCTGACTACCGAAACCGATCCCTGTCAAAAACGTTGACGGATCCCTAAACGTCAGAGGAACAATTCATTTTATTGCCGATCTCTATGTCACAATCGGAAGCATTACCACCAAAGTCCTTTTCCACGTTATGGAATGCGGAAATGATCGCATTATCCTAGGCTTCCCATGGCTTCAACAAGAAGATCCTGTAATCAATTGGAAAAGAAACCACCTACTACTTCGACCCGAAGCCAACCGATCTGACAACCTAACTGCAGAAATTAGGGAACAGGCCCAGAAGAACAGGCAAGCCCCTGGGTATTACAAAATCGAACCCCATCCAGTATGACACGCTGCAATAACCCATGATTTCGACAAAAGACTTTACGACTATCTCGAAACAAACAACGAGAATTTCCTCTGACCAGAAGATTTCACCAAGAAGGTGGTAACGTCCTATTGTATTAATCGTGTTGTTAAAGGAGACAAACGATATTTGACCCCACGATGCATATCCCCTGCCATGGTCCGGGCTTACACCACATCGACAGACTTGGCTATACAAAACCTCGCCCATAAACCAAAGGTAACCTTTCCAACCCAATATGAATCCGACCCTATGATCACGCCATCAATCTGAAGGATTCCTTCATTCCCAAGATCGGTAAACTCTACCCATTATCCACTGATGAAACTAAAGTGGCAGATGACTTTATCGATGAACATCTCAAATCTGGCAAAATCCGTCCATCTAATTCCCCACAAGCTTCACCGTTCTTCTTCGTCAAGAAGAAAGACGGAAAACTTTGCCCCTGTCAAGATTATCGATATTTAAACGAACATACCGTCCGCGATGCCTACCCCTTACCGCTTATCACTGACTTAATCGACAAACTGAAAAACGCCAAACATTTTACCAAGTTTGACATCCGATGGGGTTACAACAATGTTCGAATCAAGGACGGAGACCAATGGAAGGCGGCATTCATCACACATAGGGGATTATTCGAACCAACGGTTATGTTCTTTGGCATGACCAATTCCCCTGCCACCTTCCAACGGTTCATGAATGACTCCTTCCGCGATATGATAGCGGAGGGATGGTTGGTTATTTATATGGATGACCTATTGATCTATTCTCCCGATCAGGAAACCCACGAACGCAATACAAAACGTGTCCTTCAACGCATGGCAGACCTCGACCTACATCTCAAATTGGAAAAATGCGTCTTCAATACCTCTGAAGTCGAATACCTCGGAATGATTGTCAAACCAGGACAGTTAGCCATGGACCCTATAAAACTCGATGGCATACGCGCGTGGAAAACGCCAAATACTCTCAAAGATGTTCGGTCTTTCCTTGATTTTGCTAACTTTTATCGCCGTTTCATTCGCGATTATTCCACTTTAGCTCGTCCACTGATCGACCTTACAAAGAAAATGACTCCTTGGGATTGGACCCCTGCTTGTCAAACTGCCTTCGATTCGCTCAAAATGGCCTTTCTGACGAAACCCATCCTTCAACTCCCAGATCACGCAAAACCGTTCGCCATCGCCACCAACGCCTCAAAATGGGCGACCGGCGGTATTCTCTTACAATCAGATGTGAACGGGGATTGGCACCCCTGTTCTTACCTCTCACAATCCTTCTTGCCTGCTGAACGGAACTACGACATTCACGATTGTGAGCTCCTAGCCATTCTCCGCGCTCTGCATGCCTGGCGGCATTACCTTATTAGTTCCCCTACTCCCGTCCAAGTTTTTACTGACCACAAAAACCTTACCTACTTTCGTCAGGCCCAGCTGTTAAACCGCCGCCAGGCTCGCTGGTTGTTGGACTTGCAGGACTTTGATCTACATATTACTCACGTTCCCGGAAAATTGCTCACCGGTCCTGATGCTCTCTCCCGTCGCCCCGATCATATCCCAGCCGATGCCCTCTCCGATAATGCTGACGTCATCCTCCTCCCCGACTCCCTCTTTGTCAACCTTGTCGATTCCGCCCTTGATCGTCGGGTCCGGGATGCTTCTGCCTCTGATCCCCTGGTCCTTGATTGGTTGAACCCTCGCCCGCTTCCCGGCTCCTCTGCCCGTCTTCCCTCCGACTGGTCTTACGCTGATGGCAAACTCTCCTACCGCGGTCGTTTGTACATCCCCTGTAACGACCTGCTTCAGCGTGCCATTGTGTCCGGGTGCCACGATCATGAAACGGCAGGACACCCGGGTTACCTTAAAACCTGCCAGCTCATTGCTGAACACTACTGGTGGCCTGGTTTGGCGCAATTTGTTCATCGTTACGTCACCGGTTGTGCCACTTGTCAGTGGCATAAGGTTAACACTCATCCTTCTACCCCCCCTCTCATGCCCATTCGCTCCACTTGTACACGCCCGTTTCAACAGGTCTCTTGCGACCTGATCACCGGTCTCCCTTCTTCCTCGGACTTCGATGCTCTCCTGGTCGTGGTCGACCATGGCCTTACGAAGGGGGTGATTCTCTGTCCTACCACCACCACCGTCACTGCCGAAGGGATCGCCTCATTATTTTTCACCCACGTCTTCACCCGGTTTGGCCTTTACGACAAAATTATCTCAGATCACGGCCCCCAATTCACTTCTTCTTTCGCTAAAGAGTTAGGGAAACTCCTTGGCTACGAACTTGCTGTATCCACTCCTTATCACCCCCAAACTGATGGCGAAACGGAACGTGTGAACCAAGAAGTGGAAACATATTTACGGATCTTCTGTGGGAATGAGCCTACGACATGGGCCAATCATATCACAATGGCGGAATTCGCACATAACCATTGACCTCATTCGGTCACAGGGAAATCACCCTTTTTTCTCATGATGGGCTTCGAACCCCAAGCCTTACTGACGGTTGTTCCGTTATCAAACCTTCCTGCCGTAAATCAGCGCATATCACTTCTCACCGCAGCACGAAACGAAGCCCTCGCCGCTCACGAGCTTGCCAGACAAACCATGGCAGCCAGATCCAAACAGCAGTTTACCCCGTTCAAAGTAGGAGAAAAGGTATGGTTGGAAGCGAGAAATTTAAAGCGTTTGGTAGTCAACCCCAAATTTGCCGCGAAACGAGAAGGACCATTCGTTATTACTAAGGTTTTCTCGCCAGTCACATACCAACTACGCCTCCCAAAGACTTGGAAGATCCATCCGGTATTCCACGCCTCCCTTCTTTCTCCCTATCATGAGAACGACACTTACGGAACACATTTCGCACAACCACTGCCGGACTTAATAGATGGCCAAGAAGAATACGAAATAGAAGAGATCCAACGCCATCGTGGTTCCACAGCATACCGCTCCTTCCTAATCCGATGGAAAGGATACATAGCCGAAGAAGACTCGTGGGTTCCCGAGCGGAACTTGAAACATTCCGCAGCACTACTAAAAGACTATAAAAAACGGCACAAACTTTGAAACTCCCCATCCCTTCCTCCCTTTCCGTCTTTTATGTTTGACTTCGTTCCAAAAGAAAAACTTTCACACTTTACATTTCGCTTTCGCTACAAAGTCCCCAGTTCCCATTCATTGCAACACGCTTACTTCTGCAAATACGATTACTGTCCTTTTCATCATACGTTTTAATTTCTTCTCATCTCCTCCTCCTTCATCATGGGCATGACCTACACTGTCCGTTCCGTTTCCCCCATCCCAGAATTGGCCGACGACGCCTCCCCTTCGCATTCCTTCGTCACCGCTCCGGAACCAATTCGTCTTCGCCTCAACAACGACTCGGACGACCATAGCGACTCCAATTCCATAACCGCAGAAGCAGGGTGGGGAGAGAGTCCCGATGATGCCTGGCAGGTGGCAAGACCTGCGTTAGATACGCCAGATCCTTTTGCCATTCGACCTATTAGTTCTCACCCACCGATTTTATCGGTTCTTCTCCCACCAGCGTCCCACCGTCTCCACACCGACTCGCCAGATAACACATATGCCCAGGTGCTGCTCCACCGCATCACGGATTCCCGTCTGGCTATCCCAGCCACTAGTCACCTTGACTATGGCTCCCCCCTTCTTGCACTATACAAAGCCCTCCTAGAGACCGAACGCATGGATCTCCTGATTCATAACAACTCTACCAATCCCGACGCCCACATGACCCTCGTCGTGGGAATCCTTCGGCATATCAGGGATCATCTGCGTGGCGCGCTCGTCACAATGGGGTACCAACTCCATTTCGGCGAATTTCTTGCTGACGTTGAACGGTATACCCAGGAGCTGACCCTCGCACAAGGGCTCCAACCCCCTCCCTATTCGTCTCTCTCAACCCCGAGCACTTCCTCCTCCCCTCTCGACCCTGCTGTCGAAGCTTCGCTCGCTCATACCGACACATGGCTTGCAGGTTTGGACGGACGGCTTGTCCTACCTCCCAACCCTCCCCGCTACTCGGAGGCATGTTTTGAGTGCCATCGCCTGGGTCATCGTCGCGCTCAGTGTCCTCAGTACCAATGTCCCTTATGCCTTGTCTGGGCTCCGGGACATGCGCAAGTTCGCTGTCCTAGCCGGCCACGACCGCGACCTCCCCGTTGCCCGGCTTCCTCATCATCGTCGGGATCATCCCTCACTCAACATTCTCTTTCGGGTTCAAGCTCTTTCCCACGTCCTTTGCAACGTTCCTCCGCCCCTCGTCGCCGTCGTACCGTCTCCCCTATTTCCCCACTTCCTGACAATGACACACACGTCGATGACGTTTGGGACAACGTTGCCTATGCTAACGTCACGGGTTCCCCGGGTGCTTTTGCTTTGGATCTCTGAGTCACCGCCGCAGCGCATATGTGCTTCAAAACCTGGTTCTCATCAGAGACTCGAGGCATAGTGGGGGGGTAATGTTACGATTCTTACTTTTACTTCGTCTCTCTCTTTCTTCTTGATGACTTCTTCACGGTAAACTACGGTTTCACCTTTCACTCGTCATCAAGATTACATTCGCTTTCCTTCTTTCTGTTTCCTTGGACTTCTACGACTGACTCACTAACTGAGTCATACTTATTCATTATTCGTTACTCTTCAACAGAGTTCTCTCCGCTTCCATCGCATTCTGCGATGTTCTTTCATATGTCTTTCTTTGTCCTTTTTCCTTTCATAGCTATGGTCCGTGCTAGCCTCTCTCAACATATATAAACCATACTAGCACGAACTGTACTCTTTAACTTTGAGCTCCGCAATCCTACGATTAGTCTTGCCTCTCAGTTCGTCGACTTTGGTCCCAAGTCCCTCAGTCCTAATAAAGGCCTCTCTATAGCGAAGCCTTCCTCAAGCCCTAGTCCTTGTCCCCAGTCCTAGTCATCTTGCGGCTACATGCGAGCTTACCCGGCCCACACGTAACACAATGCATGCCAGTGGCCCAGGTACTGTGACTCCATAGATTTTCTGCCGGCATCTGCACCTTACTCCTCCTATTCTTTTCAGGGAAAGTTCCCAGGTGAGCTGGAAATGTTCCGACCAAAACCAAACATCTCGTAATGACCACTTACTGGTCTGTGCAGCAGTTCAGGATCGGTCCTGAGTCAAGTTTCATCATGATGGATCATTTCCGAACTCTGAGTATATCAAGGAATGTAAAAATTTTATTATGATGATCACCATCCCACTCTGACCATGGATGATGTGTCATCTGATTCCTCGGACAAACATTCTCAATCTCTGGAAGTCTCCTGGAAGCGCCGAATCTCTAAACTTGAGCAAGAACTTGAGCATGCACATGCTTGTCGTACGAAGCGGAACCAATGGTAGGAAATTTCCACTCAGACATATTTGATTAGAATGACAGATTAACCGATCCTTTCAGTCATGCAACTCTGCTCCTCCTGGGACGATGCATCCAATGGCTCGTCACACTTGTTGACCGTGTAGAAGACCTTGTTGGTGAAGCTGACCATTGTACTTGCCTCAATGACTCAGAGCTCGGGGATTATTCCGAGGAGTAAGTCAAATTCATCTAAGATGACAGTTACTCAAGATCATGATGTTGTGTCTAGAGAGAACCGGTTATATGCTGCGTATAAGGCACTGCTACGATGGCAGCCTTCCTTGCACAGAGTGTTTGCAGGTGAAGATCTACATCTACTTTCTGAGATCTACAAAGAGGTAATTCTCAATTGGCCTGTTAGGATTTATCTGATCGCCATCAGCTTAACAAGGGAGCTGACTCAGCCCGTGGTGACGATGCTGCCAGTCTTAAGCCAGCCGTCATTCACTGGCTCATGTCAGCGAGGCCTACCCCAGAACCAGATTTACAGCCCAGTGACAAAGATGGGCGTGGGTTTGATCATGATGTCACTGGACACCTGTTGTGTCCAGTTGAATATGATTGGAATGACCCAGAGTGCGTTCTTCCGCTCCTGCCGTTCATATTGACTTACCTCCAATGACATCAGACAATGTGCAGTGGTCCGAGACTATCATCCTGACTTCCTTGTAACTGCGCACTCTTGGCCAGCATTCCTATATGAGAACGAGAGTTATGATGCCACTGATGCTACAAAGGGGTCCCTCCAAAACAGGTTGCTCGTTAAGGTACAAGGATTATTTTTCTTCCTTTAGTAGAATAATTGTTCACATCAACGTATGCCATAGGCCTTCAAGCATGTCTTCACATCGCCGACTTCCACCTCCAAGATGGATGAAGATACCGGAGAGAGGGTGCAGAAGCAGTCGAAGCGGCAGGGACACCGCACACGCTCTCATGTAGCAGCCTTGTTGGGGATGAAGACTGTCAGCCCCCGTGCAATCGCATACATCGCCGTACAGGTATCGTATTTCCCTCCTAGAGTTAAGCATATATTTATTGTATTGAATGTTTAGCTTCGATTCACTCTGTCGAACTGTAGCAGCTGGAACCTTATTGATGGCGAATTCCACTACCTGGACTTCTATTTCAATATTATCAACTTCTTCGAGAATGCCGAGACTTCACACGAGAAGAAGACAACCTCCGACCTCTTGTTCTGGTGGAATAGGTAACTTCCCACTTATTCTATCCGCATGCTCATTGCTCACTCTACTAACCGTTCAGAGTGGTTTTTGGAAGAACTAACATGTCCGTGTATCGCCCTCAAAACATACAGAGGATGTCCGTGGCAAAGTCACTACCGGGAAGGGCTCAGTGAAGTACCACTCTTACTTCCTGCCTGTCATTATTGCACCCTGAGGGCGTGGAGGGCACACAATA